>WBNM01042417.1:29447-41497 GCA_013399055.1 Ramphastos sulfuratus | reverse complement strand
CAGCTCACAGCAGCTCACAGTAGCTCACAGCAGCTCACAACAGCTCATAGCAGCTCACAGCAGCCCGCAGCAGCTCACAGCAGCCCACAGTAGCTCACAGCAGCCCACAGTAGCTCACAGCAGCTCACAGGTTTTCCACCCAGTTGCCCAGCTTTGCTGGTGCCTTGCAGCTGGCAGCCACAACACCCCAGGCAGGGCTCTCACTGAATGGCTCTACAGAACTGGAGTGTTTACTTGCCTTGATTTGTGCCTGCTGGCTGTAAGCAGCCTCATGAGCCAGTCCAGTGGCCAGCACAGAGCTGCTCTGTGCTGTGTGGCTGGGCTGGTGTCCACACAGCAGCATCAGTTCCCCAGTGATGCTGTGCCTGGAGAGCGATGTCAGGGTGGCACTTGCCACAGTGCCCCCTGGCCCGTGCTGTGCCTGCAGTCACTTGGGCAAACAGTGATGGTGGCAATCAGCTGTGCACAGGTTATGGTTTCCTTGATGTTGGAGCAGCTCATCTGTCTGCTGTGGGCTGGCCCTCCTGGGCAGGCTACAGAGGAGCAGAGGGTCTCAGCTCATCTCTCTGGTGCCCTTCTCAATCCTGTCTATTTCTGCTTTCACCTTAAGGGGCAATCACCTCTCTCCCATAGATAGTTTGTAGGTACCTAGAGCCCTTTGGCATCCCTGTCCCTTCCCAGGGCTTGGAAACGTGACCTAGGGTGGCCATGGATGCCAAGGGAGCTGTGCAACATCTCAGTGGCATTACAGAATGTCAGGGGCTGGAAGGGACCTCCCAAGCTCAGCCAGTCCAACCCCCACTGCCAGAGTAGAAGCACCCAGAGCAGATCACACAGGAACACATCCAGGCAGGGTTTGAAGATCTCCAGAGAGGGAGACTCCACAACCCCTCTGGGCAGCCTGTTCCAGGGCTCTGGCACCATTNGTGTTCAAGGCCAGGTTGGATAAGGCCTTGAGTGACCTGTGCTAGTGGGAGGTGTCCCTGCCTATGGCAGGGGTTGGAACTGGATGATCCTTGAGGTCTCCTTCCAACCTTACCATTCTATGATTCTATGATTCTATGATCTTTGTGGCTCTGTGCTGGACTCTCTCCAGCAGTTCTATGTCCCTCTTGAACTGGGGGGCCCAGAACTGGACACAGGACTCCAGATGCAGCCTCAGCAGGGCAGAGCAGAGGGGCAGGAGAACCTCTCTCCACCTACTCACCACAGCCCTTCTAATGCACCCCACGCTGGCATTGCCCCTCCTGCCCACCAGAGCACACTGCTGGCTCATGTTCAACCTCCCATCCCCTGGGACCTCCAAATCCTTCTCCCCTTCACTGCCTTCCAACAGATCAATCCCCAGCCTATCCTACTCCCCTCAGTCCACTCATGTGATCCCACCACAAAGTTTGGCTCTGCTGACATGCTCCTTGCTGTACCAAACCTCCCCTCCCCTGGTCACCAGCATTTAACCCTGCTCCCTGGTCCTGCTGCCTGTGCCAGCAGCTGCTCCTTCTCTCCTTAATCCTACTTGAGATGCAGTTTTGCTTGAGCCAGCTCTCTCAGCCCCCTGTTTCCCTGCGTTTCTGCTGACCCTGCTGAGAGCTCTGCATGCTTTAGCACCCTCCCTCTCTATTTATTTGTATTCTTTTGCCTCCTAGCAGAGCCAAAAGGACCTCGCAGTCGACGCTGCTCAGCTCTGCAGCTGCCTGCTCTGCACACCACGTACCTTGCTGCGTGTTCATGCAAAATTACTCAGTGTGCTACTCTGGGCCACGTCCCCAGCTGCCATCTGAGTTTGTGTGGTGCCATCCCCACACCTACTGCAGAGCCTTTGCTAGAGGCTGCAGGTGGCTGTGCTGTGTTTGTCTGGATCTGCTGGCCCTATCTCTGCTGTCATCACGCGGATGCTGGCAGGTTGTAATGACTGCTTTTATCTCTTCTCTTGGCAATCTCAGGCTGCTTCTTCAGACAGCTTCTGCAAATGCAAAAGTCTCTTACCTGGCTGATCTTCCTCCTTGTATTTCATCTGCTGGAGATTAGGTGGTGTGCTGAGGGATATGCATCTTGCAATTGCTTTCATTATCAGATTTAATGGTGGTGTTCACTGCTTGGTTCTTCTAAGGCCCTGCATTTTCTTCTGGAAAACTTTGCTGCCTTTTGTGGTCATGAGGACTTGGGGAGGAGGCTGCACTTTAGAGACCAGAAAAGGAGAAGGCAGAGGTAGGGGAAAGGCTGTGGTGTGTCCTGACACTAGCACTGGGGTGCAAACAGAACCTGAAGTGTCAGCAGCCTTGCTTTTGAGGCTTGTTGAAGTCCTTACCTGACTGCATTGACACAACCACCTCCCTGCTGCCCATGGGAGGATCTGCTCCCAGGTCTGGGCAGGGATCAGTGCCAATCCTGGATGGACAGGGCAGTCCCTGGAGAGATGCCAGCACAGCATCCATGGAAGCCTCTTACTCCATCACCTCCCAGGGGCTGGGACTGCTCTCCCACCATCCCCTTCCTCCCTTCTTCCCTTTCACAGTGAGGAGCATCACTGCAAGCACCAAACCCCCTCCAGGGTCCCTGTACCTGGGGTCAGCAGCATGGGCCAGCCGGGTGTTCATGTTGCCAAGCAACCTCTCTCCCACCACTGGGTTTCCATGGTGACAGAGCAGGAGTGAGTAGTGGGGGGTAGAAGTGAAGCAGATGCTGCTCACGGAGCTGCACCCCTGCCCAAAAGCTTTGCACAGGCCTGGGGGGTGTAAAAGCTGCAGGAGCTCACTCTTCCATGGGCATGGGGAAGGTGCAGGGGTGCAGGTAGGTGGACCTGGGAAGTGAGAAGCAGCTGACCTTGGCCCATCAGACCTGAGCAAGGTGAGGCTCAGAGGAGCCAGCTTGAAAGCTCAGTGCTTGACCAGACATTGTTGGGTGCCTCTGAACGTGCAGCAGGAGTCACTGAAGGCTGAGACCAAAATAGTGAGGCAGGAAAAGGACTGTGAGAGCCTGAGAGGCAGGGCTGTGATTGCTCTCTGCCCTCTCTGCTGACCACAGCTTCCCAGTGCCCTGGTGCCAGCCTGTGCCTCATTCATAATTACTGCCCATCTTGGCACAGCGCTCCCCGCTCTGGCTGGTCATGCACAGTGAGCATCAGGCAGCATGGGGGACAGACACCCCCTGACACCTTCTCCTTCCAGCTGGCTGAAGCCTCAGTGGCAGTGCCCTGTTTCTGGAGAGCTGTGTCAGCTACAGATGTGCTCCTTGGCAGCCTCCACCACCAGGTAACCCTGGGTATAGAGCAGCATCCAAAACTGCTCAGCATTTGTGGGTGCTTTGCTGCTCTGGGCACAGCTCTTTCAGACCATGAAATCCACTTTGGTGCAGGGTTGCTGTCTGTGCAGTGCTGTGGGGATCAGATTGGAGCAGGCACAAGGGAAAACAAAGTCCCAGATAGGTGGTGAGGATTAGAGCAGGAGAGAGAGGAACTTGTGCTCATGCCCTGTGCCAGGAATATTTTGCTGTGTCCAAGAGCAGTCCCTGCTCTTGCTGGACCAGGAGTTGTTTGATTTACTCTTCTAATCCCATTAGGAATGGTAGGGGCTGGAGGAGGAAATGGTACACAACATCTTGTCTGCTGGATCAAGGCTTGGAAATTGTGTGCCAGAGGTGATTTTGCATGGCAGTTGACTCTTCTTTCTGCCCCTCTGCTCTCCAGAGAGCATCTGCTGCCCTAATCCTCAGTGGCTGCTGACTCCTACCCTGCCCATCCCATCCTCTCATCTTGCATCATCTGGACACACATGCACAAAACCCTCCCTCAGAAGCAGATGGTCTGGTTAGATTGTGCATGGTAACAGGTCCTCCTCCACTCAAAGGAGATCCAGGGCATGGCACAGAAGAAAGCTCAGAAAGCTGGCACCTCCTGTAGGTAAAAGCAGGTTAGTGGAGGTCAATGGCACTGAAGAGGAGCCTCAAATACCTGCTTTGGCCTTCTGCTGCCATGGGGAGAGCATCTCCCAGCTGCTTTCACAGCCTGGCTCCTCAGATTGCAATGCCAAAGAATCACAGAACCACAGGAGTGATTGGACATTTCCTTCTGCAGCTCTTCACAGCCAGTAGGTCTTCCTGCCAACGTTGCCTTCTGACTTTATGGAATGCCCTTCTCCCTCTTGCCTGCTTGGATCCTGACAGGGATGTTCCCTCTTGGCTTTGTTTTGCTCACACAGGCTCCTTCCTCATGGTCTCCCTCTCTGCCAAAGGCAGATGCCCACAGCCCAGGCTGCATCTCCTCACTGCAGCAGAGTTACTCCTTACCCTGCAAGTGGGATGTGCCTCTCCCCTCTGTGTCCCCAGACTGTGTTAGCCTCATTCACAGACATAGAATCACAGAATTGTCAGGGTTGGAAGGGACCTTAAGGATCAGCCAGTTCCACTCTCCCTGCCATAGGCAGGGACACTTCACACTAGATCAGGTTGCTCACAGGCACATCCAGCCTGGCCTTAAACACCTCCAGGGATGAGCCCTCCATCACCTCCCTCAGCAACCTGTTCCAGGCTCTCACCACCCTCATACTGAAGAACTTCTTCCTAACATCCAATCTCAACCTACCCACTTCTACTCTTGCTCCATTGCCCCCACTCCTATCACTACCTGTCAGCCTAAAAAGTCTGGATGAGGAGCTTAGAGTCTCCCCTCCTCTAGCTTGGATCCATTCCCCACACTCCTATCACTACCCAACACCCTAAAAAGTCCCTCCCCAGCTTTCCTGTAACCCCCTTCAGATACTGGAAGGCCACAAGAAGGTCTCTTTGGAGCCTGTTCCTCTCCAGACTGAACAGCCCCAACTCTCTCAGTCTGTCCCCATAGCAGGGCAGCTCCACCCCTCTGAGCATCCTTGTGGCCCTTCTCTGGACCCCTTCCATACCCCTCTTGTGATGTGGGCTCCAGAACTGGGCACAGTGCTCCAGGTGAGGTCTCAGCAGAGTGGAGCAGAGGGGCAGGATCCCCTCCCTCACCTTGCTGGCCACACTTCTCCTGATGCTCCACTCCATGCCCAGTGCTGTCTTGCAATCTTCTTTCCACCCACCTTGCTCTCTGAGGAACTGGCAACACCAGAGAGAAGAATGATTTTTTTTTTAATCCAAATACCTGCCCTTACACCTCAAGCTGTTGTGCTGCAATTCCATTGCACTTCCAGGCTACTCAAGCCTTGCTGTACAATATTTCCATCTTCCTGGTTTGCAACCAATCTCCTCTGAATTTTCCCTTGGGGAACAAGGGCTCTGTTCAAAGTGCTCAGCAGCCTTGGTCTCGCTGTATGCCTCAGGCAGATTAAGAGAGTTTTATTTTAATGATCAAATAGAAGAAGGATTCCTACAGAGAGGCAGTGGTCCTCTGGTGCTGCCCTGCTCATATGATGCTTCCCAGCTGCAGATATTCTGAAGCTGCCTTTGAGATGCAAGGATCTGATGTTGGGTTGGTGAAGTTTCTTATCTTTTCTGCCTCATTGTTAAAGCCTTCCTGGCTGTTCTCCATCCCAGCCAGAGAGATTCAGAGATTCATGGAATGGTTTAGGTTTGAAGGGACCTTCAAGATCATCTAGTTCCAACCCCCCTGCCATGGGCAGGGACACCACCTACTAGCCCGGGATTCTCAAGGCCTCATCCTTGAACACCTCCAGGGAGGAGGTATCCACAACTTCCCTGGGAAACCTGTGCCAGTGTCTTCCTACACTCACTCTAAAGGATTTATTTCCAATATCCAGTCCTAAAGCCATTGCCCAAAGCCTGCAGCCATTGCCCAAAGCCTGCAGCCATTGCTTAAAGCCTGCAGCCATTGCCCAAAGCCTGCAGCCACTGTCTGTCACCTTATCACCACAAGCCCTTGTCAAGAATAATAGAGTGGTTTCAGTTTGAAGGGACAGTAAAGACCATCGAGTTCCACCTCCCTGCTAGAGGCAAGGACACCTCACACTAGAACAGGTGGCTGAAGGCCTCATCCAACCTGGCCTTGAACACCTTCAGGGAGGTTGTGGAGCACAGAAGCACCGAATGTGATTGATCACATTCGATGCTTCTGTGTTCCACACCCTCCCTGGGCAATCTGTGCCAGTGTCTCACCACCCTCACTTCCTCATCTCCACTCTCCATCTCCCCTCTCCCAGCTCAAAGCCATTGTCTCTCATCCTGTCACTCCCAGCCCTTGTCCAAAGTCCCTCCCCAGCTCTCCTGTAGCCCCTTCAGGTACTGGAAGGCTGCTCTGAGGTCTCCCAGGCTGAACACACAGTGTTGTAGCCTTCACCTCTAGGTGCAGCTCTCCCAGGATAAGAGCAGCTGATCCTACAGACAAAGGAACTGCACTAATCCACTTAGTCCGGCCTGATCTCCCCTTTCTAAGCCCTCCTAACATCGTTTACTTGCCTCCAATTAGCCCTGCCATCTGAATCTACTGTGAAGCCTCATTCTCTATCAGCTCAGATTAATGGGCTTGTGCCTCCTGCTTAAACACAGCCCCCACGTGTGCTGTACACCAGCCCAATAATGCTTTATCTTGATGCAATAAAAATAATTGCCAGCAGAAATGCTTTCCCTTTGTGCCTATTCTTCACTACTCCAGGGAATGGCTCACTCTGGTCTCCTGCTTCCCCATTCCACTTCCTTCATGTGTCTCTTTAGCTCCGTGGGCAACCTTGCCCTGGTTGAAAACCGAGGGTCAAGTAGTGCTGGGATGTGTCCCGAGTGGTCCCTTGATCTTGTCCCTCTTCTCCTCACATAACAACCCTTGTTCTTTCTCTCTTCAAGCCAGAAGGGTTCTGAGGCTCTTTGTTTTAATATATATATATATTTTTTTTTGGCAAGGTCTAGCCCTGACCTGATGCAGTTTCCACTTTGCTGAAAACTTGGCGGCCTCCGCGACCTTCTCTCTTCCAATCTGTGCAGGGTCCCTGCTTCATCCTAACACCTTCCTTCAAGTGGCTGCTGAGCCCCGTTTCTTCCACCAGCTCTGCTTTGCAAGCTTTTATTTTTAGTCTCTCTCCCTCCTGCTTGGGATTTCTGGCAGCTGCAACACCTTTTTGCACGATGCAGCTCCGCGCACCTTGCATATGTGTGCCTGTGACCTCTCTCCAGTTGACTTCACTAACCAATTCCATTTGTTTCTCCATGTCCACTCTGCCTGCAGTGGAGATCCTCAGTCTCAGGCTTGGTTTGATTTGCTCCTTCACTAAATCACAACTTGATTTAGGTCAAAGCTTTCAACTCAGCGCTCGCTCCTGCCATCAGCCCTTCCGTAATGTCTCACTTCCTCACCAAGATGAAGTCTAAACAGTCTTTGCTGGGCTGCAGCAAGAGCAGTGTGGGTAGCAGGGCAAGGGAGGGGATTCTGCCCCTTTGCTCTGCTCTCCTCAGACCCCAGCTGCAGTCCTGTGTGCAGTTCTGGAGCCCCCAGCACAAGAAGGACATGGAAGTGTTGGAGCAGGTCCAGAGGAGGCCACCAAGATACTCAGAGGGCTGCAGCAGCTCTGCTCTGAGGACAGGCTGAGAGAGTTGGGGCTCTGCAGTCTGGAGAAGAGAAGGCTTCCAGGAGAGCTTGGAGTGGCCTTCCAGGATCTGAAAGGGGCTACAGGAAGGCTGGGGCAGGACTATTGACAAGGGCTTGTAATGCCAGGACAAGAGGCAATGGGTTTGAAGTGTCAGAGGGGAGATTGAAAGTGGATGTTAGGAGGAAGTTGTTTGCAGTGAGGGTGGTGAGACACTGGTACAGGTTGCCCAGGGAGGTTGTGGAGCACAGAAGCACAGAATGTGATCAAATGTGATCAAAGATCACATTCTGTGCTTCTGTGCTCCACCACCTCTCTGGAGGTGTTCAGGACCAGGCTGGATGAGGCCTTGAGCAACCTGTTCTAGTGGGAGGTGTCCCTTCCTATGGCACAGGGTTGGAACTGGCTGAGCTTTGAGGTCCCTTCCAAGCTTACCAGTCTATGATTCTATGATCCAGAGGAAGACAAACCTGCCAGCTCTCACATCCAGCTTTGGCTGCTCTATGGCTTCTAGCAGTGTTTGCTTTTCACACTCCCCTGCAGACCAGAGCTTCTGAAATGCTTTCCACAGGCTGAGTGAAGGAAGTGCCCCAGCAAGAACTGCTGCTTCATCTCCCAAAGGGGAGGCTCCCAGCACTTCTACAGGGAGGATTACTCCAAGATCACAGCTCACAGGATGTTAGGGGTTGGAAGGGACCCAGTAAGATCATCAAGTCCAACCCCCCTGCTAGAGCAGGACCATACGTGGTTGCTCCTTTCTCCCCCCTACTTTGGGTGGCTCACCTACCCCCTCCACAGCACTGGTCTCCAAGGGGTCTTTGGAGAGGTCATCACTGCTTGTGTTGCTCTGCAACCCAGCACTGTGGCATGTGAGGGACCAGCACCCAAAGGGCTTGCTCCTTAGGACTTGCCCTGAGATGAGCTATCCCACATCTCCTCATCCAAGCCCTGTCAGGCACTGGAATGAGCTGCCCAGGGAGATGGTGGAGTCCCCAACTCTGGCTGTGTTTCAGGGTGGTTTGGATGTGGTGCCTGGGGCTATGGTTTAAGGTGAATCTTGTAGAGCAGGGTTCTAGGTTGGACTTGATGCTCCTCAGGGGCTTTGCCAACCTGGATGATTCTGTCGGCTTGGGCAGGGTCTTTCTGCCAGAGCTGAGCCTGGCCTTGGGAAGACAACATTAATGCCTCACTTTTCAGGGCTGTTTATCTCAGCCAGAGCATGAGAGAGACAGAGGTGGGCAGGAAAGCAGCAGGCACAGCCTTGGCAGCCTGCTCTAATCCAACAGAGCTGCCTGTGGGTGGTGGAGGTGGCTGGGCTGGACTCTGCAGATGGAGACATCAGACTGCTGACTCCTAGGACACTTGATTGGTATCTGACACAGCTTTTTTTTTCTTTCTGCCCCCTCTCCCCCTGAGGAAACACTGGGCTAATGAAATGCACATCTCAGGGAACTCTTCCAGGAGGCTTTTGCTCTTGCAGAGCTTAGCTGAGTGGATCAATCTAACCTCCTGGGTCAGTGTGACATAGGATAGAAATGGCCAGAGGAGCAAAAAACAAGCTGGGAAGGTTGTCAAGAAGGCTAGAAAAGAAATCTTCTTCTGCTCAGCTTTTTTTGGTTTCTTGTGAGATAAAGCTGAATTTTCAGCAGCTCAGGGCAAAATGTAATTTTCTGGTTGGCTTTACTTGCAGTCCACTTGACTGCTCCTTCCCTCTTTGCTGCTCCCTGCCTAAGATGCTCACAAACCTGCTCCCACTTCTGCACTCCAGCTGCCATCCTAGGCCCTTGGAGGATCAGATCTGAGCCTGACAGGCAACCATCATGCCACCCTGGGACTGTACCCAGCTAGGATCCAGCCAGCAAGCACCTCAGGAGGCATCAACCCTCTGTGTGCCAAGGCGTGGCAGGATGGGGTCTGCCAGGAGGCAGGGAGAAAGGAGGGGTGAAGGAAATCACAACAAATAGGAGCTGACTGCTCAGTGATTGTGGACAACAAGGCAGTGCAGCAGGGCCATAAATCAATGGCAGATGGACACACTGTGGGTGGTGGTTATTGATTTCTGGGGTTTTATTTGGCTCCCCCCCGTTTGCTGCCCTGTGGAGTGGAAAGGCTCTGGAGGGACCACTGCAGGGACTTGCTCTCTGCTTGGCAGCTCATTCACCTTCCCTCCCCATTCCTGGGTGCACTCATGAGTGGCAGCACCCATAACATCCATCCTCGGAGGCTCCTGCCTGCCCCAGCCCTGGCTCAGCTTCTCAGGAGCTGCTTTTGAGCCTGAAGGAAAATGAAGGCTGGAGACTGCTTCTTCTGATGAAAGAGTCCTTAAGCAAGTCCTTATTGCTGCTTCTCCTCTCCCCCTCTACCACTTGCAGTCCTCAGATGTGATTTAAGAGACCTGCTGGGTCTCTCTCCACAGAGTCTCTGCTACTCTGAGAGGGGACAACAAGGCACAAACTTTGTGGGCTGATCTGGAGGATGCTGTTGAGTTACTGCTGCAGTTACCAGCAGTGCCAGAGGAAGGACAGGGTGTCCCATGAACAAGAGTAATGCTGCTAAATTCACCCCACAGGATGGGCAAAGCCATGGACTCTTGGCTGGACCAAAGAAACCCATCCCACAGGGTGGGCAAAGCCATGGACTCTTGGCTGGACCAAAGAAACCCATCCCACAGGGTGGGCAAAGCCATGGATTCTTGGCTGGACCAAAGAAACCCATCCCACAGGGTGGGCAAAGCCATGGATTCTTGGCTGGACCAAAGAAACCCATCCCACAGGGTGGGCAAAGCCATGGATTCTTGGCTGCACCAAAGAAATCCATCTCACAGGGTGGGCAAAGCCATGGATTCATGACTCCACTAAGAAGTGAGACTTTTCTTCTTGCTTAACCTTCTTTTAAGCCCTTCCTTCCATCTCCCATGCTCTCAGGTGGCTCTTCAAGGCAGATCTTTGTGCAATGTCTATGAAATACTTTGGGCAACAAGGAGCTCCCATGCCCTGAGCTCAGTTGGTACTGCTGGGCACTGCAGCAGCAGTGAGGGTGTTGCTCTCCTCAGTGCCACCTGCATGGGCATTCTATTTGGGTAATGCTTTTCTTTCCAGGCTGAAAAGCTCTCTCATTACAGCTGGTCTGGGCAAGACCTTTTCTTCTTCCTATTTTTTGTGCAGGGCTGTGCAGAGCACTTTGGAATTCATAAAGTGGTAATTTATTGAACAAGTCTTTGGAGGAGGGAAGTAATGAAAGCTGCCAGATAAAGTACAGGAGCATTTGGGGATCCTGCTGCTGGTAGGGGCATGGCAGCTCCATGGGCACTAATGGAGCCACAATTTGGGGATCCTGCTGCTGGCAGGAGCATGGCAGCTCCATGGGCACTAATGGAACCAGAATTTGGGGATCCTGCTGCTGGCAGGGGCATGGCAGCTCCATGGGCACTAATGGAGCCAGCATTTGGGGATCCTGCTGCTGGCAGGAGTATGGCAGCTCCATGGGCACTAATGGAACCAGCATTTGGGGATCCTGCTGCTGGCAGGAGCATGGCAGCTCCATGGGCACTAATGGAGCCAGCATTTGGGGATCCTGCTGCTGGCAGGAGTATGGCAGCTCCATGGGCCCTAATGGAGCCAGCATTTGGGGATCCTGCTGCTGGCAGGGGCATGGCAGCTCCATGGGCACTAATGGAGCCACAATTTGGGGATCCTGCTGCTGGCAGGAGCATGGCAGCTCCATGGGCACTAATGGAACCAGCATTTGGGGATCCTGCTGCTGGCAGGGGCATGGCAGCTCCATGGGCACTAATGGAGCCACAATTTGGGGATCCTGCTGCTGGCAGGAGCATGGCAGCTCCATGGGCCCCAATGGAGCCAGCATCTGTGTTAAGGCACTGGCTGAGGAGTAGATGTCTCCCAAAGGTGGCTTAGAAATGGGATTTGGGCTGTCAAAAGCAAAGCTGTAGTCAGGTCATATATTGATAGAATCAGAGTCATAGAATCATGGAATGGGTTGGGTTGGAATGGACCTCCAAAGGTCATCCAGTCTGACCCCCTCTGCAGTAAGCAGGGACATCCTCAACCAGACACATGGGCTTGCCTTGCGTCAGCAGAGAGATCATGGAAGCATAGAATGGGTTAGGTTGGAAGGGACCTCAGAGCTCAGCCAGCTCCAACCCCTCTGTGTCATAGGCAGGGACATCTCCCACTAGAACAGGTTGCTCAAGGACTCATCCAACCTGGCCCTGAACACCTCCAGGGAGGTTGTGGAGCACAGAAGATCACATTCTGTGCTTCTGTGCTCCACAACCTCCCTGGGCAGCCTGTGCCAGTGTCTCACCACCCTCACTGCAAACAACTTATTCCTAACATCCAGTTTCAATCTCCCCTCTGCCACTTCAAACCCATTCCTCTTCCTCCTGTCATTACAAGCCCTTGTCAATAGTCCCTCCTCAGCCTTCCTGGAGCCCCTTTCAGATCCTGGAAGGCTACTCTAAGGTCTCCTGGAAGCCTTCTCTTCTCCAGGCTGCAGAGCCCCAACTCTCTCAGCCTGTCCTCA
>WBNM01042417.1:2442-27947 GCA_013399055.1 Ramphastos sulfuratus | reverse complement strand
CCAGAGAAGGGCAGCAAGGCTGGGGAGGGGCCTGGAGCACAGCCCTGTGAGGAGAGGCTGAGGGAGCTGGGGGTGTGCAGCCTGCACAAGAGGAGGCTCAGGGCAGAGCTCATTGCTCTCTGCAGCTACCTGAAGGGAGGTTGTGGCCAGCTGGGGTTGGGCTCTGCTGCCAGGCAATCAGCAACAGAACAAGAGGACACAGCCTCAAGCTGTGCCAGGGCAGGTTTAGGTTGGATGTTAGGAGGAAGTTGTTGCCAGAGAGAGTGATTGGCATTGGGATGGGCTGCCCAGGGAGGTGGTGGAGTGCCCATCCCTGGAGGTGTTCTAGCAAAGCCTGGCTGGGGCACTTAGTGCCATGGTCTGGTTGATTGGCTGGGGCTGGGTGCTAGGTTGGGCTGGGTGAGCTTGGAGCTCTCTTCCAACCTGCTTGATTCTATGATTCCATGATTCTATGACTCTATGATTCTGTGGTTCTGTGATTCTATGATTCTGATTCTATGTTTCTGTGATTCTGTGATTCTGTGATTCTGATTCTATGATTCTATGACTCTGTGACTCTATGATTCTATGATTCTCTGACCAAGTCCAACCATTTTGCCCACTCTATCAAATCTGCCACTCCAGCATGTCCCCAAGCACCAGACTTAGATGGTTTTTGACCACCTCCAGTGGAACACTCCCACACCAGGATCCTGTGTGAATGCTGAGCAAAACTCCTGCAGGGAAATGTGCCCTGCCCCAGCCACCAGGTCTGGGTGGAAAGTGGTCTGGGGAGGGGGGAGGTGTCTAAAAATGATGTTTCAGGAAAAAGAGAGATGTGAGGTTTGTACCTGAGCAGCATAAATAAATGAATTAATGAATGGATTAAATGTAAATTGTGGCAGCTTTAAAATGAAAGTCATAGTTTCCAAAAGTGCTTTTAACTGCTACTTATTTCTGTAGCAATATAACTGCCAGCAAGGGCTTAATTCATTATCACCAGAACAAAATGAAGACCCTGTAAATTTGAAGTTCAATTTAATTTCCCCAGAAAGAGCTCTTTTTTTCTTTTTTTTCATCTTTTTTTTCCCTCTCTTTCTCTGCCCAAGGGAGGAGGATTTCCATCACTTAAAGCTGTTGTGCACCTCCTGCAAATGGGATTTTCTCAGCCTGCCCATCTACAGGCACCCACTTTGCTGGCAGGGAGCTGGTGGGGTCTGTATCACAGAATCATAGAATGGTTTAGGTTGGAAGGGACCTCAAGGATCATCCAGTTCCAACCCTAGGTCACATTGCTCACAGCCACATCCAGCCTGGACTTAAAACATTCCAGGGATGAGGCTTCCACCACCTCCCTGGGCAACCTGTGCCATTGTCTCTGTTTCTATATGTGAAGAGGACCTGCAGGAAGACTGAGGAAGGACTGCTTAGAAGGGCTTCTAGTAGCAGGACAAGAGGCAGTGGTCTGAAACTGGAGCAGGGGAGATTTAGATTGGATGTTAAGAGGAAGTTCTTCACAGCGAGGGTGGTGAGGCACTGGAACATTCCAACCTGGCCTTGAACACCTCCAGGGAGTTTGTGGAGTACAGAAGCACAGAATGTGATATTTGATGTGATTCTGTGCTCCACAACCTCCCTGGGCAACCTGTGCCAGTGTCTCCTGACTCTTCACCTTTAAACCAGCTCCTGACTCTTCACCTTTAAACCAGTTCCTGACTCTCCACCTTTAAACCAGCTCCTGACTCTTCACCTTTAAACCAGCTCCTGACACTTCACCTTTAAACCAGTTCCTGACACTTCACCTTTAAACCAGTTCCTGACTCTTCACCTGCAAACCAGCTCCTGACTTTTCACCTGCAAACCAGCTCCTGACTCTTCACCTTTAAACCAGTTCCTGACACTTCACCTTTAAACAAGCTCCTGACACTTCACCTTTAAACCAGCTCCTGACTCTTCACCTTTAAACCAGTTCCTGACACTTCACC
Organism: Ramphastos sulfuratus; assembly: GCA_013399055.1. Taxonomy (NCBI): domain Eukaryota; kingdom Metazoa; phylum Chordata; class Aves; order Piciformes; family Ramphastidae; genus Ramphastos; species Ramphastos sulfuratus. The sequence continues at coordinate 25,983 of WBNM01042417.1, read as the reverse complement.
ATTAAACCAGCTCCTGACTCTCCACCTTTAAACCAGCTCCTGACTCTCCACCTTTAAACCAGCTCCTAACTCTCCATCTATAATCCAGCCCTTAACTCTCCACCTTTAACCAGCCCCTGGCTCTCCATCCTCTCCCCTCTGACCTCCTGCCTCCTCCTCAGCTTCCCCACCAAGGAGAGGAGCATGAGAGGTGGCTCAGCTCCCCTTACCCAGGCCCAGGGCTGTGTGCCTGTGTCTGCTTCAGAGCTGCAGGAAGCCAGTGCAGGGCATGTCCCTGCCCTAAATGCAAGGCAGAGATGGAGCAAGTGGGAGAAGAGACCTGATGCATGATGAAGCCTCTGGTCTCCACAGAGCCTTTGTTTATAGTCCTTTCATTTCCCCATCTGTTTCCTTTTCCTTCTCTCTTTTTTTTTTCACCCTTTTGTCCTTTTTTTAAGGGAGATATTTTTAGCACGAGGGAAAGAGAGCAGCACCCTGGTTCACTGGATGCAGGGCAGTCAGGAGCAGATGGTGCACAAGCTCCTCATGCTCTGCTCCTGGTAAAAACACCTCTATCTCAAGTCACCTTGAGGTTATAAAGGTCCTGGGCTCCCCATCCTCTTATTCCTTCACAGCCCAGCCCTTCCCTCACTGCCCTCAGCTCCCAAGATAGCTCTCAGCAGGGCCTGGGCCATCAGTGTGAGGCTGAGGATGGTAACAAACCACCACTTTGTGCAAGTGGGTCACAAGCATTCAAAGGGCCAAAGGATGTGGCTGGTGTGCAGGAGAGATGTGCTGGCCCCAGGCCACCACTCAGCCCTTGCTCTTGAAGCTCTCTGTCCTCTCCTTTCAGCAAATAACCTCACAGCATGATGTGCTTCAGAGGCATTTGTGCCAGGATGTTTTCACAGAGGCTGGCATCATAGAATGAATCAGAGAATGGGTTGGCTTGGAAGGGATCTTCAAGATCATCCAATTCCAACCCCCCTGCCATGGGCAGGGACACCTCCCACCCGCCCAGGTTGCTCAAGGCCCCATCCACCCTGGCCTTGAACACTTCCAGGGAGGCTGTGGAGCACAGAAGCACAGAATGTGCTCACAGGACCCATTGGGTGATTCTCTGCTCCAGAACCTCCCTGGGCAACCTGTACCAGTGTCTCACCACACAGCAGGTGCTTGGAATTGCCCTGACCCAGGTGCAGGACTTTGCCCATGGCCTTGTTGAGCTGCAAGAGGTTAGCTTGTGCCCACCTCTTCAACCTCTCCAGGCCCCTCTGAATGGATCCCTTCCCTCCAGGATGCCATCTGCAGACTTACCTCCATCCCACTGTCCATGTTGCTCACAAAGATCTCAGTGCCAACCCCTGAGAGATGCCACTCACCACCAAACACTTGTTTCACTCTCACGGTGGTGGTTTCCATCTTGGTGTGTTGCATCATGAAACCTTCTCCCTTACTCCCCAAAACCCCACCCTGGGGGTACCCATAGAGAGCAGCCACCTCCATGCAGCTCCTTGGTGGCTAACTGCAGCTCTTGCCCTCTGTTCTCCTGCAAAGAGTGCCTAGCAGGGAGCTCCCAGAGTGCAGCTGAAACCTCAAAGTGCTGGTGCAGCTTTCACAGGGGAAGAATGTTGTGCTCTGCAGGTAATTAGCCAGGAGGTGAATGCCCAGCAGCCCCAGAGTGATTAGCAGCAGCAGCAGCAATCAGAGCATTGCCAGCAGAGCCCTGCTTACCCATATGCTCCCTTCTCTGCTGTGGCAGCAGCCCTGGCACAGTGCTGAGGCTCAGAGTGGCTGCAGGAGCATCATGTTGTGAAGAAAACAGCTCTGCAGGATGCAGCTGGCTGAGTGAGGGCTGCCAGGGTGAGAGCTCAGAGCCATGGACCTGTTGCTCTCCAACTCTCTGTGATGAAACTGCAGAAGGGAAGAGGAAAATTTTGAAACTAGGAGCTCCTAAGCTGGCAGCTCTGGGCACTCACTGGGGTAAGAGCTGATTTTTAATTTAGCATGACCAGAGAGCAACCAGAGCCTGGGTTGCAGCAAGAGCAGTGTGGGCAGCAGGGAGAGGGAAGTGATCCTGCCCCTAAGCTCTGCACTACTGAGACCCCACCTGGAGTGCTGCATCTAGTTCTGGAGCCTCTGGGACAAGAGGGCTATGGAGGTGCTGGAAGGTGTCCAGAGAAGGGCCACGAGGATGAGCAGAGGGCTGGAGCTGCTCTGCTGTGAGGAGAGACTGAGGCAGTTGGGGCTGTGCAGCCTGGAGAGGAGAAGGCTCCCAGGTGACCTTAGTGTGGCCTTGCAGTATCTTAGGGGGCTACAAGAAAGCTGGGGAGGGACTTTTTAGGCTGTCAGGGAGTGATAGGAGTGTGGGGAATGGAACCAAGCTGGAAATGGGGAGATTCAGCCTGGATGTTAGGAAGAAGTTGTTCAGCATGAGGGTGGTGAGAGCNGGCTGAGAGCTGGGCAGGGAGAAATTGAGTGAAATTCAACAAGGGCAAGGGGAGATTCTGGCACCTGGGAAAGAACAACCCCAGGGAGCAGGATAGGTTGGGGACTGAGCTGTTGGAAGGCAGTGAAGGGGAATAGGACCTGGGGGTGCTGGTGGTTGGAGGATTCCCCATAAGCCAGCAATGTGCTCTGGTGGCCAAGGTGGCAAATGCCATCCTGGGGTGTATCAGAAGGGCTGTGGTTAGTAGGTTGAGAGAGGTTCTCCTGCCCCTCTACTCTGCCCTAGTGAGGCCACATCTGGAATATTATGCCCAGTTCTGGGCCCCCCAGTTCCAGAAAGACCTCAGGGAACTGCTTGAGAGAGCCACAAAAATGCTGAAGGCAGTGGAACATCTCTTGTGAGGAGAGCCTGAGGGAGCTGGAGCTGTGCTGCTGGGAGCAGAGGAGCCTGAGAGGTGACCTCAGCAATGGTTATAAAGATGTGCAGGTGAGTGGCAGGAGGCTGGAGCCAGGCTCTGCTGGGTGATGCCCAATGCCAGCACAAGGGGCAGTGGTGGAAGCTGAGGCATAGGAAGTTCCATGTGAACATGAGGAGGAATTTTTTCCCTGCGAGGGTGACAGAAGCCTGGCACAGGCTGCCCAGAGGGGTTGTGGAGTCTCCCTCTCTGGAGATCTTCAAACCCTGCCTGGATGTGTTCCTGTGTGATCTGCTCTGGGTGCTCCTGCTCTGGCAGGGGTTGGACTGGCTGAGCTTTGGAGGTCCCTTCCAGCCCCTGACCTTCTAAGTATGACAGAAATGAAGGCTGTCAGGGCATTGCATCTACAGATCCCACTTGCTGGGGTCTGCCTAGCATGGGCCCAAGTCAAAATATTCCCTTCCAACACCAGCTATTCCAGCCAGCAAATCAAATATTCAGGGTAATGTTTAAATAGAATAAATTAATCCAATTTCAGCTTTTATACTCTAGTAAAATATTAATTTGGGGGTAGTATAATGGTTGAAGCTACATCCATCAAAAATGAGGAACAAAGGATAAAGCTGGAAATAAAACACTTCCTCTCCTGCCATGGCAAGTTGGAGAGGTGACACAAAGGAGTCCAGCAGCAGCTTCAGCCCCTCCACCTGGTAGCAAAGGATGGAGCTTGTTGTGCAGGGTTGCAGGAGAAGGAGACCCCTCAGGGTGCTCCCAGTGAGAGGAGAGAAGAGCAGGAGAGGACACTGGCAGCAGTGAGCTGATTTCTCTTCAGCATCACCATCTCATGTGCAAATGAAGCTGAGAGCAATCCAGCTTTTATCCCTGCACCAAATAAACCAAGCTCCAAGTGACAGAGCAGCCTAAGGGAGAGCTTCCCCCAGTTTCATATTCCCCAGGCTAGAAAAACTCACTGAGTGGGTTCTGGGGGGGCTTCCAGAAGAAACCAGGGCTTAGGAGTAGAAAAGACAAGGGGCAATGGGTACAAGTTACTCCTGGGGATGTTCCTATTGGAATCCAGAAGGAAATTTGTCACCATCAGAAGAGTTGGGCATTGGAATCATCTCCCAAGGCAAGCAGTGGATTGCCCTATGCTGGTCACTTTCAAGACTTAGCTTGACAAAGTGCTGGAGCAGCTCATTTCAGCTGCACTATCACCCAGAAAAGTTGGACCAGACCATCCTTGGGGTCCCTTCCAACCTGGCACTCTCTAATTCTATGGTTGTGTTGCTCCACTAAGCACAAGTCTCTCCCAGTGGCCCTCTTCCACAAGAGCCTGGCTCCATCTCTGCCCAGGGAGGAAGGTTTTGGTCTCTCCCACACAGCAGGGCTGGGACAATTTGAGGCCAGGTCTCTCCCAGCCCAGAGAGGGAGGCTTTGGTCTCTCCCACACAGCAGAGCTGGGGCAATTTGAGGCCAGGTCTCTCCCATCCCAGAACATCTCTCTAGCCTAGGGATGTAGGATGCTCAGGAATGATCATTCCCATGTCACACTTCAGCTGGACAATGATAAAGAAGGGAGATGAGGAGGGAGATAGGAGGCAGACAGATGGTCCTGCATCTCAGCTGCCTTGCCTGGGACATGTCAGTATGTCTCTTCATCACCTCCAGCCACAGCCCAGTGACTCAGAGGGACTTCTGCAGTCAGAGGAGGCTCACAGGGGATGAAAAATGAAGGCTTCATTCATTCACCCACAGACCCTACCCCAAGGACTGGTCCCTACCCAGGCACAGCAGTGCAGGGGTGGCTTAGGTGAGCTGACCACTGGGACCACTGGCTGAGTCCAGCAGCACTGTGCTGAGAGCTCCTGCTGGAAGATTTACAGGGGGTCACAGCCCTCCAGGCTGGCTCACAGCTCAAAAGCACTTGGTGGAGGGACATGAAGAGGGAAGAATAATGGTTTGAGCCAGAGGGGCAGTGCAGGCTATCTCTGGGCTGAACCTGGGGACAATTAATACCTCCAAGATGGGCTTAATGGATTGTTTGAGATTTGGGGCTGTGAAGTACAATCGAAAGTAAAGTGTTTGACTATTGTTCTAATTGTTAACAGGCTTCTTTGGAAGGGCCTCTGCAAAGAAATAGATAGATTTCAGCCATCAATAATATTGCTGGAAGAGAAAATTGAAGGGATATCTGCCCAATTAAATAACCTACAGGGCTGGAATTGAGAATCAATGTGGCATGAATGATGAGGTATGGACTGCTGACACCCAGCACTAAATCCACCACAGGCTCTGGTTTCACAGAGGCAGAGGAATGGGGAGGAAAGCTGCAGCCCTGTTCTCCCAGGCTGCCCACACCAGACCTGGCCTGGCTGCTGTGAGAGGCAGGAGGTAGCTGGAGAAGGGCTCAGCAGTGCTGTCCCCTGGGCTGGGACACAGCAAAAGGCTCCACATCTTCCCACAGTCCCATAGGCAGGGACACCTCTCACTAGCACAGGTCACTCAAGGACTCAACCAGCCTGGCCTTGAACACCTCCAGGGAGGCTGTGGAACACAGAAGCACAGAATGTGATCAAAGATCCCATTCTGTGCTTCTGTGCTCCACAACCTCCCTGGGCAACCTGTGCCAGTGTCTCACCACCCTCACTGCAAACAACTTCCTCCTAAATTCCACTTTCAATCTCCCCTCTGACACTTCAAACCCATTCCCCTTGTCCTGGCATTACCAGACCTTGTCAATAGTCCCTCCCCAGCCTTCCTGTAGCTCCCTTCAGATCCTGCAAGGCCACTCCAAGCTCTCCTGGAAGCCTTCTCTTCTCCATTCTGCAGAGCCCCAACTCTCTCAGCCTGTCCTCACAGCAGAGCTGCTGCAGCCCTCTCAGCATCTTGGTGGCCTCCTCTGGACTGGCTCAAACATTTCCATGTCCTGCCTGTGCTAGGGGGTCCAGAACTCTACACAGGACTCCACATCTTCCCCTAGACCAGGCTGGTCAAGGCCCCATCCAGCCTGATCCAAGCCCACCCAAGGATGTGTTTCTATATCATTTCTCTTCTTAGCACCCTTGTGCTCCTCTGCACAGACATCCAACATCAAGACAGAGCTTGAGATAAGATGGGGAACATTGCTCAGGATGCAGGAGGCAAGGAGAGCCTGATGGTGCTGGAGGTTGGAGCGTGGAGAGAAGGAGCCTGAGGGGTGACCACATTCATGGTTATAAAGCTGTAAAGGTGAGTGCCAGGAGGCTGGAGCCAGGTTCTGCTGGGTGATGCCCAGTGCCAGCACAAGGGGCAATGGTGGAAGCTGAGGCTTAGGAGGCTTTGTTTAAACATGAGGAGGAATTTTTTCCCTGTGAGGGTGACAGAACCCTGGCACAGGCTGCCCAGGGGGGCTGTGGAGTCTCCTTCTCTGGAGATATTCAAGAGCTGCCTGGATGTGTTCCTGTGTGATCTGCTCTGGTTTCACAGAGGCAGAGGGGTAGAGAAGAAAGCTGCAGCTCTCTTCTCCCAGGCTGCCCACACCAGACCTGGCCTGGCTGCTGTGAGAGGCAGGAGGTAGCTGGAGAAGGGCTCAGCAGTGCTGTCCCCTGGGCTGGGACACAGCAAAAGGTTTGAGATGTTCACCACTCAGGTGGGAGCATGGCAGAGGCAGGGCTGATGTTACAGGGGATGGATCCATGTCCTGGGGAGCTGCTTGTGGATGGTAAATGTTGATTGCCAGGAGGTGGATCTGTTGTTCCCTGGATAGCTTCACAGAATCACAGCAACACCCAGGCTGGCAAAGCCCCTCAGGATCACCAAGTCCAACCTAGAACCCTGCTCTACAATATTCACCTTAAACCATAGCCCCAAGCACCACATCCAAACCACCCTGAAACACAGCCAGGGCTGGGGACTCCACCACCTCCCTGGGCAGCTCATTCCACTCCCTGACCACTCTCTCCAGGAAAAACTTTTTCCTAATATCCAATCTAAACCTGCCCAGCCTCAACTTGAGGTCATTCCCCCTTCTTCTGTCTCCCATTCCCTGTGAGCAGAGCCCAGCAGCAGCCTCTCCACAATGTCCCTTCAGGTAGCTGCAGACATCCATGAGCTCTGCCCTCAGCCTCCTCTTCCTCACACTAACCATCCCCAGCTCCCTCAGTAAGATTTATTCTCCAGGCCCTTCCCCAGCTTCGTTGCCCTCTTCTGGACCCACTCCAGCACCTCCACATCTCTCCTGTATTGCAGTGCCCAAAACTGAACACAACACTCCAGGTGTGGCCTCAGCCTGAGCACTGAGCTCCTCCTGTGGTGGGACAGCAGCCAGGGGCACAGCCAAATCCATGCTCTGCCCCTTTAATTCAGTTTAAAGGAGAAATTTTTTTTTTTTCCCTTTGCCTAAGTGCCTGTCAATTTAAATTAACCTCTCTGATAGTGAAAATGACAAAGCAGCCAGGTCGTTAGGCAAATTTTAATTAGAGGCTTAGATGGCCTTTACTAATAAGGTGTTACAACTCTTTTTTCCCCCAGTGTTCTCATTTTCCAGCATAGAATCACAGAAGAGTTTGTGTTGGAAGAGACCTTCAAGACTATCAAGGCCATGGGCAGGGACATAGAATCATAGAGTCATAGAATGGGAAGGTTGGAAGGGACCTCAAAGCTCAACCAGTTCCAACCCCCTGCCATAGGCAGGGACACCTCCCACTAGCACAGGTCACTCAAGGCCTCATCCAACCTGGTCCTGAACACCTGCAGGGAGGGAGCAGCCACAACCTCCCTGGGCAACCTGTGCCAGTGTCTCACCACCCTCACTGCAAGGAACTTCCTCCTAACATCCACTTTCAATCTCCCCTCTGCCAGTTCAAACCCATTGCCCCTTGTCCTGACATTACCAGATCTTGTCAATAGACCCTCCCCAGCCTTCCTGTAGCCCCCTTCAGATATTGGAAGGCTACTCTAAGGTCTCCTGGAAACCTTCTCTTCTCCAGGCTGCAGAGCCCCAACTTTAACAAGGCAGCTCAAAATGCTGGGGTCTCACCATCCAACAAGGCAGCTCAAAATGCTGGGGTCTCACCATCTAACAAGGCAGCTCAAAATGCTGGAGTCTCACCATCAGCAGCAAACATTTTGAGCAGTGTCTCCCCACCTTTCCCACCTCCCCTTGCCTTTCTTCCCTTCAGCCACTTAGAAACAGTGGAATTTCCCTTAGCCACTAGAAATTTCACTGCTTCCTCTCTTCTGCATAAGCTGAAGGCATTTTAAGGCTTCCTTGCACCCTGAAGAGCCACAAAACCTTGTCCCTTATCCAGCTTCTCCTGCCTTGGTGAGCACCACAGCAGGAACAGTGCCAAGCTGAACCCAGCTCTTGCCCCTTTGAAGTGGCAGCGAGCAGGGACTGGATGTCTGGAGCCTGGGTGGTGCTGAGCAGCAGACAGGGGAGAGAAGATTTATAAAGCACATTATGCAGAAGAGGTACTGGCCCTTTTTCCCCCCCTTTCTCCTCATCTTGTGCAAATTACCCTATTATTCTGCTCCCTTAGGATGCCTGAGTGTCCTTATGTCTTCTTTTGAGCTAAAGTCATCCATGCATTAAATTAGTTCTCTGCCTAGAAATAGCTTGATTACTTTCTCCAAGCTGCAGCTAATGTGAGGTTCCCTGAGAGTTTTTAAAAAGAGGGGAAAAAAAAAAAAAAAAAGAGGGTAAAAAGGGATGAGGGCAGTAAAAGGGAGGAGCAGGGGAAGGATGTGGCCTCCATGAGCCAGTCAAAGATAGATTTGCCTCGAGTGTGAGGTGCCATGGTGCAGGAGAGGGGCAGTGGCTGCCACCTGCATGGTGTGGGTGGAGGGATTGGTGCCCTGTGCTCAAGGAGAAGTCACCTTTCCCAAGGCCATGGGCAGTGCTGGGGCTGGCTGTGCTGGCCCATGTGGTCCTGCTCATCATCTCTCCCCACACTGTTGGGTGGGTGATAGACCTCATGGATGTCTGCAGCTACCTGAAAGGAGGTTGTGGAGAGGCTGCTGCTGGGCTCTGCTCACAGGGAGTTGGGGACAGAACAAGGGGGAATGGCCTCAAGCTGAGGTTGGGCAGGTTTAGATTGGATATTAGGAAAAAGTTTTTCCTGGAGAAAGTGGTCAGGGACTGGAATGAGCTGCCCAGGGAGGTGGTGGAGTCCCCAAGCCTGGATGTATTTAGAAGTCGTTTGGATGTGGTGCTTGGGGATATGGTGTGGAGTGAGCCTTGTAGAGTAGGGATCTGAGTTGGACTTAGTGACCCTGAGGGGCTTTGCCAGCCTGGAATGTTCCTGTCCTTTCCCCTCCTGCCTTGCCTCCAGTCAGCTCTCAGGTTTCTTACCTTTTCCTTTTCATTGCTCTGTTGAACTCTGACCAAAGGGAAGGAAGGGAGACCTCAGTGGGACATCCCAGCCCAGCTTGAGAATGGGTCAGGCAAGAAAATGGCCAGAGCTCAGGAAGACCCAGGCTCACTCAAGATCCCAGATTTTTTTTCCTGCCATCTTCCTATCTTTTCCTTTCCACCACCCTGTGTAAGGCTCACCTGCTCCCAGGGCAGAAGTCTGCTGCAGAGGACAGAATAATTCACTACTCATGTGTGAACAGTGAAACCTCTCTAAGGCATTTGCAATGTAGCAACACCCTCCAGGAGCAGCACACAGTCCCTCTCCAGCCAGGAGCAGCTCTAAGGCCAGGGAGCAGGACCACAGAATCATAGAACCAGGCAGGGTTGGAAGGGACCACAAGGATCAGCCAGTTCCAACTCCCCTGCCATGCCCAGGGACACCTCACACTAGATCAGGCTGCCCACAGCCTCATCCAGCCTGACCTTAAACACCTCCAGGGATGAGGCTTCCACCACCTCCCTGGGCAACCCCTGCCAGGCTCTCACCACCCTCATGCTGAACTTCTTCCTAACATCCAGGCTGAACCTATCTACTTCTAGTTTTGTTCCACTCCCCCCACTCCTATCACTGCCTGACAGCCTAAAATGTGCCTCCCCAACTTTCTTGTAGCCCCCTTCAGATACTGAGAGGCCACACTAAGGTCACCTGGGAGCCTTCTCCAGACTGAACAGCCCCAACTGCCTCAGTCTCTCCTCACAGCAGAGCAGCTCCAGCTCTCTCCAGCATGAGAGGCTGATGCTCAGCCCTGCTGCCCACTGAGCTCTGCTTCCCTGGCACCTCAGGGCTGGCACCACACAGCACCCACAGCTTCCAGCAGCACTGAACTTCTTGCTGGGCACCCAGAGCATCCCTGACCCTGACTCTCACTCTCCACCCTCTCTTTCCCTATTAACCATGGCAGTATTCCTTCTGTCCACCCTCATTCCCTTTCTGCAGAGCATTTCTAGGGAGGCAGCTGAGGCCAAGCCCTAACAAGAGCTGTGACTCTTAGCTAATGGCCTCAGAAAGTGTCCTCTGCTGTTCTCTGCTCATTCCTTTGGCTCACCTTGGCATTTCTGCTACCTTTGGGGGGTGGGGAGGATGGGATGTGGTATTATTTTTTTTTCCCCTTAATTCTCCCAACTGCTAAGCAGATGCCTGCACCCAGCTGTTTGCAGGAGCCCCAAGAGCTGTTTGCCTGGAGACCAGTCACTCATTCAGGGCCAATTATCCCTCCCTTCCTGCTGCATTTCACTCTACCCTTTACAGAGCTACACCTGCAGAGGTTGGGGCTTTGTGCCTCTTTGCTCCTGCTTCCCACAGGCTCTTCCAAAGCCCCCTTCAGCGTTTTGCTGACAGTTGGAAACACTTTGAGCATCATCAGCACACCCAGGGTGAAGGTGTGTGGCTGTCCTCCTCTCCCAACACCAGCATCACATCCCCTTGATGCTACTCCTCCTCCTCTCTGAGAGCAGACCTGTTCTCCCAGTGTGATCTGCTCTAGGTGCTCCTGCTCTGGCAGAGGTTGGACTGGATGAGCTTTGGAGGTCCCTTCCAGCCCCTGACCTTCTGTGATTCTCTGATTCTGTGATACCTGAGGAGTCGCTGGAGGGATTTCAGTGTGGGATTCTCCCACATACAGCTGCTAAAGGAATAATTTGCAGTCACTCAGAGCCCAGGCTGCCTGCCCAGCCCAGCCAGCATCCAAGCAATCAATTCCCACTCCACACAGTGGCCTCCCTCCCTGTTTGTGCAAAGGATGACAAATGGAGCTCACACTGAAGTGGCTGGAGCAGCAGCATGGGCAGGAGCAATCAGTGACCATGTGCCAGGTGGGATGTGCAGCTCTCCTGCACTGCCTTCCCAGGAGCTGGGCAGGAGTTGAGCAGAGGCAGGCAGTGGGTCCCAAAAGTAGCCATAGAGCAGATTCTGGTGGAGATGCATCAACAAGCAGTGGTCCCCAGGCTGGCATCTGGTTCCAGCATGGCCAGGCAAAGGCTCCCCAGGCAGCAGTGGGGTCAGAGTCTCTTCAGCTGTGCTGTCTCTTCAGCTTGCAGGACAGAGGTGGGATGAGCAGAAGCTTTCCAGGTGTTTGCAGGTCTGAGGCCTCTGTGGGAAAACTGCATCTGAAGTGGGCACCATCCAGCCTACCTTCTCCATGTGAAGGGTTGGACTCTNAGCTGTTGGGTGCTAGGTTGGACTCAATGCTCTCAGAGGTCTTTTCCAACCTGGTTGATTCTGTGATTCATTGATCTCCTGAGGTCCTTTCCACACCCTGAGGTCCTTTCCACACCCTGTGGTCCTGTGACCTCTCAGTTGGTGCACATCTCTCCCTCTCTCACTGTGACCAAGGCACAGACAAGCTCCTTGCAGTGGATGAGGACTGGCAGGAGGAGCTCTCCAAACTGGGACACACCAGCACAGCAAATGTCCCCAGGCTGGTCTCAGCTCCTTCTCCAGTTACTGGAAGAGAGATAAACTGCATCAGGAAAATCCCATCCATGCCAGGAGGTGCAGCAATGCCTGTGTGTCACCACAGCTTTCCCATTTCCCTTCCTTTAATTAAAAAGAAAATATCTCCCTCCAAAGTGATTAATTACTAATGACACCATTAGAACCAGTAAAGAGGAATAGAAAGAATAAGATTAAAAAGAAAAAAGAGAGGGGAAAAAAAAAAAAGGCAAACCAAAACTAAACCCCCAAAAAAAAAGCCTCTGGCAATGGAGAGAAATTAAGGAATTAACTGCTTGGTTTCAGCTTTATCCTCACTGCTGCTGGGCCCCCACAGGATGGGCAGTGGTTGGATGGAAAGCTCCTTCCCAGTGCTCCTCCAGTCCACCAGAGGAAGGAGATCAGTGTCTCAGATTTTCCTGCTTGGAGGCAGACCCTGAGGCAGTGTTTCACAGCAAGGATCCTCTTCTGCAGACTGCCAGCTCTGCAGAACTGAGCCCAGCACCTTCATCCCCACAGCCACCTCCTTCTACCTCTACCTTGCCACCACTGGCACCTCTCATGGCTTCACTCCTACTTCCTTCTCCCCAACCATCCCATCTGCCTTCCCTGCTGCTCCATACCCTATCCTGATGGAGCATATTCTCAAGCCAAGGGCAAGCAGGGATCACTCTGCATGTCCAAGTGCAAAGCTCCTCAGCTCTGAAAGGCCACCTCAGGGTGCTTGAAGCCTCTGAAAAGCAGATTAAGGCTGTGGGAAGGGGGGAGCCCAGCAGAGCTGCTGGCTGCCCACTAAGTGCTTATTATTTCTGTCAGCTGAGTTGTTTTAACTCCATAATCTCAGACTGAAATGGGTTTCTGGAGGGGAGGGAGAGGTGGGAGCAAAGTGGCTGCTCCCCCAGGAGTCTGCATTAGGCAGGGAGTGAGCTTCAGGCTCTTTAGATGTTGAGCTCTGCCCTGGAGGTGGGACAGGGCTGCAGCCCCTGCTTTGGCAGGGGAGTGGGTGAAGCAGGGCACCACATGATGGGTCTCCAGGCTCTCCATCCACCTGTCCATCCCTGATCCTCAGCAGGTGAATATACCTCATATCTGCCCCTGGTAGATGTAAGGACCATGGTGATCCCTCTCTTCTGGGACCCACTGGGGACAATGGAGCTTCTGGAGATGCTACACTAAACCCCCTGGGCACAGGGGTTTGAGCTGTGTCCCAGAAGGGAGATGTTTCTGCTTGCTAAGGGCTCTGGCACAAGCATGCCTGAGTGGTCTCAAAGATGGTGATTTCTCTTGATGGGTGTACAAGAAGTGGTGATGCAATGAGGGACTGTGTCCTAACACCAGGGCAGATTTGCTGTCCCCACTTCAGTGCAGAGAGGTTTCTAGGCAGGACATGCTAAAAAAAGATCCTGGAGGGGGGATCTGGATGCCTTGATTATGACTCTGACCTCTTATCAAGAGCAGGTCCCTTGCAACATGCCTGGGGGTTTGAGCTCACAGGATAACATAGGATCAGAGGATGTCAGGGGTTGGAAGGGACCCAAAGAGATCATCCAGTCCAACCCCCCTGCCAGAGCAGGACCAGACAATCTAGCTCAGGGCACACAGGAACACATCCAGACAGGCCTTGAAAGGCTCCACAGAAGGAGACTCCACAGCCTCTCTGGGCAGCCTGTGCCAGGGCTCTGGGACCCTTCCAGTCAAGAAGTTGCCCCTTGTGTTGAGCTGGAACCTCCTGTGCTGCAGCTTCCATCCATTGCTCCTTGTCCTATCCCAGGCAGCAGTGAGCAGAGCCTGTCCCCCCCTCCTCCTGACCCCCAGCCCTCAGAGATTTAGAAACATTGATTCAATCCCCTCTCAGCCTTCTCTTCTCCAGACTAAGCAGCCCCAGGTCCCTCAGCCTCTCCTCACCAGGCACTGCTCCAGTCCCCTCAGCATCCTCATNTGAACACCTCCAGGGAGGGAGCAGCCACAACCTCCCTGGGCAACCTGTGCCAGTGTCTCACCACCCTCACTGCAAACAACTTCCTCCTACCATCCACTCTCAATCTCTCCTCTGACACTTCAAACCCATTGCCCCTTGTCCTGGCATTCCCAGACCTTGTCAATAGTCCCTCCCCAGCCTTCCTGTAGCCCCCTTCAGATACTGGAAGGCTACTCCAAGGTCTCCTGGAAGCCTTCTCTTCTCCAGACTGCAGAGCCCCAACTCTCCCAGCCTGTCCTCATAGCAGAGCTGCTGCAGCCCTCTGAATGAGGAATCATTCGTCAATTCACTGATGAATCATCAATGACATCAATCTCTGAAGGTCACTTCCAACCTCTGAGATTCTGTGATTCTGTGATTCTGTGAAGGTGGATCCCATCTGCATGCTTGGTCTTTGTCTGATCACCTCTCACATCACAGCTTCAGCATCCAAGATGCTGCTTGGTGATGCAGGAGGAAGATTCATCCTTGCTCTTCTCAAGGGGATTTCTCTTTTTGGGCCACTAAACCCTGGTGGGCAGCCATGCCCTCTCTCATCACTGTAGCCTTGCTCCAAGTTGCAGCAGTCAGAGGATGGCAATCAGCCCTTCTCTCTGTACACCACGACCCTCAGGCAGCAAACCTTCAAATCCTGACCCATATTTACCATGGAGGTCATGGTGAAGGACTCTGTGCCCAGCCAAAGGTGAGTTGGACTTCTGCTGGCACCTGCCTGATTCTCACCATCTTTCTTCTTCTGGATCTCTAAGGAATGTGCAAAAAAAAAAATAAAAAAGAGGCAGGAAAGGCAAAACCAAAAAGAACCTGGCAAGGAAAACCCAAGTTGTTATTGACTGCTGGGTCCCACTGGAGGCTGTGGAAGCAGGGATAGGAAGGGATAAAAGCCACTAATACACAGCTCTGTCTTGAAGCAATTATGTGAAAATGAGTTAATCACAGGGTCACAGGAGCCATAACCATTAATTAATCCCCAGCACGAGCAGGAAAGATGAATTTCCTGCAGTAAACAAAGGTGAGTAGCAGCATAGCAAGGAACCAAGCTCTCACTGCCTTACAGCAGCCCCCACCAGCAGCTCCACCACAGACCTGGGGTTTGCTTGGTTTGCACCCCCAGACCACACAGCAGCAACCACTCACACCCCTGACAAGCCCCAGCCCTGAGGACACAGCTTGAGTGTTGGGTTCAGTTTTGGGCACTGCAATACAGGAGGGATGTGGAGGTGCTGGAGTGGGTCCAGAGGAGGGCAGGGAAGCTGGGAAGGGCCTGGAGAATAAATCTGTTGAGGAGAGACTGAAGGAAAGAGTTCTGCACCATGAGGGTAGTGGAATGCTGGAACAGGTTGCCCAGGGAGGTAGTTGAGACTCCATCCTTGGAGATTCAAGATCAGGATCAACAGGGCTTAACCTGATCTAGTTGAGGATGCCCCTGCTGACTGCAGAGGGGGTTGGACTGGATGAGCTATTTGGAGATTACATCTTATGAGGAGCAACTGAGGGAGCTGGGGATGGTTAGTATGAAACAGAGGAGGCTGAGGGCAGAGCTCATTGCTGTCTGCAGCTACCTGAAAGGAGGTTGTGGAAAGGCTGTTGCTGGGCTCTGCTCACAGGTGAATGGTGATAGGACAAAAGGGAAAAGCCTCAAACTGCCACTGGGCAGGTCTAGACTGGACATTAGGAAACATTTTTTTCCCAGCAAGAGTGGTCAGGGACTGGAATGAGCTGCCCAGGGAGGTGGTGGAGTCCCTAAGCCTGGGTGTGTTTAAAGGTGGTTTGGATGTGGTGCTTGGGGCTGTGGTTTAGGTTGCATCTTGCAGAATAGGGATATGAATTGGAGTTGGTGATCCTGAGGGGCTTTGCCAGCCTGAATGTTTCTGGCATTCTGTGATTCTGAGCTGGGGCTGTTTAGTTTGAGGAAGAGGAGGCTGAGGGCAGACCTCATTGCTGTCTGCAGCTACCTGAAGGGACATTGTGGAGAGGCTGCTGCTGGGCTCTGCTCACAGGGAGTTGGAGACAGAACCAGGAGGAATGGCCTCAAGCTGAGACTGAGGAGGTTTAGATTGGACATTAGGAAAAAGTTTTTCCTGAATAGAGTGGTCAGGGACTGGAATGAGCTGCCCAGGGAGGTGGTGGAGTCCCCAAGCCTGGCTGTGTTTCAGGGTGGTTTGGATGTGGTGGGTTGGACCTGGTGATCCTGAGGGGCTTTGCCAGCCTGCATGCTGCTGTGAATCTGTGAGGCTGCAAGTCCCCCTGCCAAATCACTGCCTCAGTAGGGGCATGATGGAGGAGCAGGGTAAATGCCACAAATCCAGGTGCTGGGTCACTCCTGCAGATGGAAGAAGGTTCTGATCTCCTGATGCTGCGAGCAGGATTGGCATCCGCCACTACATGGAGCAGGGGTAGGAAACTGGGCAGGCAACAATGTGGAGTGCTGGAGGTATCCTTGCTGTCCCTAATCTGACTGGATTAGGCTTGGTTGTAAACTGATTAAAGTATCCACTGGATCATCTCAGCAGGCTCTGTATGGGAAAAGCCATGAAGGTGTCACCAGCTGCTGGGGCTCTGCCCTCTTGTGCCACCCCAGCAGGGCACACAGCCTGCAGGCTCTGCATCTGTGCTCTTATAACGGGGAGGGGGAAAGGGGATGGAGGGATGGGTGGGAGGATCTGCTTGGACCTATATGGTCTGTTTGATGCCTGATGCAGTGGGGCCAGAGGAGGCCATGAAAATGATCAGGGGGTTGGAGCAGCTCTGCCATGGGGACAGGCTGAGGGAGCTGAGGATGTTCAGCCTGGAGAAGAGAAGGATCCAGGGAGAGCTAATAGCAGCCTGCCAGTACCTGAAAGGGGCTACAAAAAAGGCTGCAGAGAGACTGCTTACAAAGGCCTGCAGGGACAGGATGAGGGCAATGGCTTCAAACTAGAGCAGAGCAGATTTAGATTGGATGTTAGGAACAGGTTCTTTGCTATGAGGGTGGTGGAACACTGCAGCAGGTTGCCCAGAAAGGTGATTGGGACCCCATCCCTGGAGATATTCAAGGTGAGGCTGGACAGGAATCAGGGCAACCTGATCTAGGTGAGGATGTCCCTGTTGACAGCAGGGGGGTTGGACTGGATGAAGTTTGGAGATCACTTCCAGCCCAGTCCATTCTGTGATTCTGTGGTTCTATGGTTCTATGATTCTATGGTTCTGTGATTCTATGATTCTATGGTTCTATGATTCTATAATTCTATGACTCTATGGTTCTATGATTTTATAATTCTATGGTTCTATGGTTCTATGATTCTATAGTTCTATGGTTCTATGGTTCTATGATTCTATGGTTCTATGATTCTATGATTCTAAGGTTCTATTATTCTATGATTCTATGGTTCTATTATTTTATGACTCTATGATTCTGTGACTATGATTCTATGATTCTTTGACTTCATAGTTCTATGAGTCTATGGTTCTGTTTCTATGACTCTATGATTCCATGACTCTATGATTCCATGACTCTATGATTCTATGGTTCTATGTTTCTATGATTCTCTTTTCACATTATTACCATTTTAACAACGATTTGCTCCTGCATTTTTAACCTTTGTAGAAAGGTCCCTTTTGAATCCCAAGTGCAGACAGATCCAAATCATCTTCTGGGGCAGACAGATCATACAGCATCACAGTATCAGCAAGGTTGGAAGAGACCTCAAAGATCATCAAGTCCAACCCATTACCACAGACCTCAAGACCAGACCATGGCACCAAGTGCCACGTCCAAACCTGCCTTGAACACCTCCAGGGACGGTGACTCCACCACCTCCCTGGGCAGCCCATTCCAGTGGGGAATGACTCTCTCAGTCAAGAACTTTCTCCTCACCTCCAGCCTAAACTTCCCCTGCCACAGCTTGAGACTGTGTCCTCTTGTTCTGGTGCTGGTTGCCTGAGAGAAGAAAGCAACCTCCTGCTGGCCACAACCACCCTTCAGGTAGCTGTAGACAGCAATAAGGTCTCCCCTGAGCCTCCTCTTCTCCAGGCTAAACAATCCCAGCTCCCTCAGCCTCTCCTCATAGGGCTTGTGCTCGAGGCCTCTCACCAGCCTCGGTGCCCTTCTCTGGACACGCTCAAGCACCTCAATGTCCTTCTTAAATTGAGGGGCCCAGAACTGGACACAGTACTCAAGGTGTGGCCTAAGCAGTGCAGAGTACAGGGGGAGAATGACCTCCCTGCTCCTGCTGCCCACACTATTCCTGATGCAGGCCAAGATCCAACTTATCTCCTGGTGACACTGCTCTAAAGACAGCCCAGGACAAATGAGACTTTTCTCCTTGAAAACTGGGCTTTTTTTCTTGTGTTTTCTGGGAGTTTGGTACCTTCCCTCATCTCCTCACCCGAAGCACTCACAGGTCCTTTTTTGACAAGGGCAGGAAACTCTCTGATCATTCATCTTCTAGCAAAGCCTTTCCCTAAACTCAAACCATACCAGTTCAATACTGATGATTTACTTCAGGCTGTGCAAGCTGGCTCTGTGCACACAATTAAATTAGTTTAAACCCAGCCCCTATTTATTCAGCTAAATGGAACAGCAATGATGCTAAAATCAACCTGGAACCATCCAAATTCCTCCTGGGCTGTCAGAGGTTGTTCAGGGCAAGCATGAAACCCTCCTTGCCATGTCTCATCCCTCTCTTCCTTGCATTTTTTGAGTCCCTGCTCCCTCCAGCACTGCTGTCTGCTCATCCCAAGAGAGAAGCAGACCCTCAGAGCCCCATGGTGAAGAGATTCACTGCATCCTGACTCCAATCCCAGCAAAGCACTTGAAGGAAGTTGAGAAGAGCATTCCAGAGAACTGGAAAAGCTTCACATGCTCCTGTCCACTGAGAGCTTTACCCAAACTCTGCAGAGTAGGACCAGCCACTGGAGATGCTCCACCCTGGGATGCTGCACTCAACCATGGCTCCTCCTGTACAACTGCCCCAGTGACATCTTCCAAGTCCAAGTGACATAGAATCAGAGAATCAGAGAATCACAGAATCACAAAATCATAGAATCACAGAATCACAGAATCATAAAATCAGATAATCATAGAATCACAGCATCACAAAATCATAGAATCACAGCATCATAAAATCAGATAATCATAGAATCACAGCATCACAAAATCATAGAATCATAGAATCACAGAATCATAAAATCAGATAATCATAGAATCACAGCATCACAAAATTGTAGAATCATAGAATCACAGAATCACAGAATCATAGAACCATAGAGTCATAGAGTCACAGAATCATAGACTCAGTCAGGCTTGGAAGGGACCACAAGGATCAGCCAGTTCCAACACTTCTGCCATGGGCAGGGACACCTCACACTAGATCAGGTTGTCCAGAGCCTCATCCAGCTCTGGCACATTCCTATTTAAGAAGTTCACCACAGTGAGGGTGGTGAGACACTGGCACAGGTTGCCCAGGGAGGGTGTGGAGCAGAGAATCACCCAATGTGTTCTTTGATCACATTCTGTGCTTCTGTGCTCCACAACCTCCCTGCAGGTGTTCAAGGCCAGGTTGGATGAGGCCTTGAGTGACCTGTTCTAGTAGGAAGTGTCTCTGCCTATGGCAGGGGGTTGGAACTGGCTGAGCTTTGAGGTCCCTTCCAACCTTCCCATTCTATGATTCTATGATCCCTGGGCAGCCTGTTCCAGTGCCTCACCACTCTCACTGTGAAGAACTTCACAGTATCACAGTATCACCAAGGTTGGAAGAGACCTCAAAGATCATCAAGTCCAACCTATTACCACAGACCTCAAGACTAGACCATGGTACCACTTCCTCTTAACATCCAACCTAAATCTCCCCTGCTCCAGTTTCAGACCATTGCCTCTTGTCCTGCTACTAGGATCCCTTCTAAGCAGTCCTTCCTCAGCCCTCCTACAGGTCCTCTTCACACATAGAAACAGAGAGCCTGGCAGGGGTTGCCCAGGGGAGTGGTGGAAGCCTCATCCCTGGAAGTTTTTAAGGCCAGGCTGGATGTGGCTCTGAGCAACCTGATCTGGTGTGAGGTGTCCCTGCCCACGGCAGAGGGATTGGAACTGGCTGATCCTTGTGGTCCCTTCCTGACAATTCTATGATTCCATCATCTCCTGCAGCAAGCAGGCAGCACTTGTGCCTGGATCCAGGGAAAACACTGGGATATCTGAATGCTGCCAGCAGGAGAGCAGAAGGGAAGGCAGACAGCTCCCTGCTTAGAGAGAGAGAGAGCAAATGAGCCTCTGTGATATCCTCCCCCATTTACACACAGCAAACATCCCAAATGCTAAGCCAAGGAAAGTCGTCTTAGTGGCATTACCACTTAAGGCTCTTTCAGGCAGATTTAGGGTGAATTAGTGCTTTTTTAAACTACAAATAGAAGCAAAGTGAAATTTCTTACTCCATCACCCTGCATGCCTCCTGCCTTAACCCATAGAGGGGAGAACAGCTCCTGGAGTGGATCTGAGTTGTTCAGCCTGGAGAAAAGGAGGTTGAGGCTCCCCTCCCGGAAAGGAGGTTGGAGCCAAGTGGGGGTCAAGCTCTTCCCCCAAGCAAAAAGTGATAGGGTGAGAGGAAAGGGCCTCAAGTTGTACTCAAGGAGAAGTTAAGGTTGAACATTAGGTATTGGATATTCTTCACCAAAAGGGTGATCAGGCACTGGCCCAGGCTGCCCAGGGCAGTGGTGGAATCCCCATCTCTGGAGGGGTTTCAAAGTCATTGAATCATTGAATCATAAAATCATTGAATCATAAAATCATAGAATCATAGAACAATAGAATCACAGAATCATAGACTCACAGGATCACAGGATCACAGAATCAGAGAGTCATTGAATCATAGAATCACAGGATCACAGACTCACAGAGAGTCATTGAATCATAGAATCACAGAATCACAGAATCATAGAATCATAGAATCACAGGATCACAGAATCACAGAACCATAGAATCACAGAATCACAGAATCATAGAATCAGTCAGGGCTGGAAGGGACCACAAGGATCATCCAATTCCAACTCCCCTGCCATGCCCAGGGACACCTCACACTAGATCAGCCTGGCCACAGCCTCATCCAGCCTGACCTTAAACACCTCCAGGGATGAGGCTTCCACCACCTCCCTGGGCAACCCCTGCCAGGCTCTCACCACCCTCATGCTGAACAACTTCTTCCTAACATCCAGGCTGAATCTTCCCATTTCTAGCTTGGTTCCATTCCCCCCACTCCTATCACTACCTGGCAGCCTAAAGAGTCTGGATGGGGAGCTCAGGGTCTAATAGCTGTGTACAGGGAGATGTCAGATTATTCTTGGACTCCATGGCTTTAAGGTCCATTCCAACCAGGCGATGTTATGATTTTACTACAACCCTGCTGCACCCTTGAATGATCCCTGGGACAGATCCAGAGGCTCTCACAGCCCTAATTGTGCCAGACCTGCTCCCACATAGGGCATAAAACCCCTGGGACTGAAGCAGGCCACACCAGAGGAGCCACCCAGCCCCGTCACCAGATGCCTTGCTGGCCATGCTGCTACACGCAAGGACTCATCGCCCATTAGAGAGGCACCACTTGTTAGCAATTAGCTGCCTGCCTTAATTGCTCTGCTGTGCTGTGCTCTGGGTCAGGCTGTTCTGCTGTTCCAGGCTCATGTTTTACAAAGGGTTGGGGTTGTTGTTTTGGTTTTGGTTTTTTTTTTCTCTTTCCAGGGAGTGGAGGAAGCAGCCGTTGGAGGCTTCGTGGCTAAAATTATTTATAGAGATTAATGGCTGTGGCTCTCGGTGCCTCCAGGAACAGAGTCACCATATGCCAGTGCTTCTCAGAGACACACAGGGGCCACACACACACACAGACAGACAGGCTGCTCACAGAGGTGGCTCAGGGTGGCTAGAGAGGTCCTAGAGTGGCTGAGAGAGGAGAGGGGAGGCACAGAGGCTCCAGGCGGGGACTCGACCAGCTGGGGAACCTGCCAGGAAGAAAAAGGCTCCCACCAGGATGCTCCAGCTGCTGTGCCTCCTGCCTTTTGCAGGGCTGGTGTGCAACATAAAGTACCAAGAGTGAGTCCAGAGGAGGGCCAGGAGGATGCTCAGAGGGCTGCAGCAGCTCTGCTCTGAGGACAGGCTGAGAGAGTTGGGACTCTGCAGCCTGCAGAAGAGAAGGCTTCCAGGAGACCTTGGAGTAGCCTTCCAGGATCTGAAGGGGGCTACAGGAAGGCTGGGGAGGAATGGGTTTGAACTGGCAGAGGGGAGATTGAAACTGGATCTTTGATCACATCTTCTGTGCTCCACAACCTCCCTGGGCAACCTGTGCCAGTGTCTCACCACCCTCACTGCAAACAACTTCCTCCTAACATCCAGTCTCAATCTCCCCTCTGACACTTCAAACCCATTCCTCCTCATCCTATCATTACAAGCCCTTGTCAATAATCCCTCCACAGCCTTCTTGTAGCCCACTTCAGATCCTGGAAGGCTACTCTAAGGTCTCCTGGAAGCCTTCTCTTCTGCAGGCTGCAGAGCCCCAACTCTTGTAGCCTGTCCTCACAGCAGAGCTGCTGCAGCCCTCTCAGCATCTTGGTGGCCTCCTCTGGACCTGCTCCAACACTTCCATGTCCTTCTTGTGCTGGGGGCTCCAGAACTGCACACACTTTCATTCAGACCCATCACTCAAGCAGCTCCTGGACAGGCAAACGATTCTCCATCTGTCCAGCTCTGCCAGTAAAGNAAGCTGGGGAGGGACTTTTGAGACTGTCAGGACTAGGAGCAAAGCTGGAGGTGGGAAGACTCAGCCTGGATGTTAGGAAGAAGTTGTTCAGCATGAGGGTGATGAGAGCCTGGAATGGGTTGCCCAGGGAGGTGGTGGAAGCCTCATCCCTGGAGGTGTTTAAGGCCAGGCTGGATGAGGCTGTGGGTAGCCTGATCTAGTGTGAGGTGTCCCTGGGCATGGCAGGGGGGTTGGAACTGGCTGATTCTTGTGGTCCCTTCCAACCCTGACTGATTCCATGATTCTGTGTCACTCCTCTTGGAGGCCAGACCTTTACAGGCTGGCTCCAGTTTCTCTCAGTCATTGGCACCCAGAATGGCTGGGAAATGCCACAGCTGGTGGCCACTCACTGCCAGCCACCCAGCACCTGTCGAATGATGCAGCCCAAACCACTACCCACAGTGGTGGAGGTGATCTGGGTTGTTTGCAAAGGTGAAGATCAGAAGCCAAATCCATCCTTGAAGGGTTCACCTTCAAGAGGGGCATCACTGGTGCCCTTCCAGAATCCTCCTATTAATAGGGAGTCATTAGCAGAGCAGCTGTTGGAAAGGGCCTTCTGGGACCCAGCATGCAAGAGCCATATGGTGCGGGAGGGGTGGGCGGAAGAGCGATGTCAGAAGCCTGTCGGCATCTGCCAAGCTGGGGTGATCTGGGAGGCATCTTCTGCCACATGCCATGTGATGAATGGTGCTAGGAGCAGGGCTGACATCTCCATTTGCTCCTCTTCAGCGTGCAGCCCTTGGAAATCTTCATGCATTGGGTTTGGGCCACGAGTCTCTCCCACAGGTTTGTGTTCTGGCGTCTGATGGAGCCAGTGGGAAATTGGCCATGGACTATTGCTTTGATTTAATAAGTGCCTATAAATATGGGGGTCAGGGGAGGGGGGGACAGGCTCTGCTCACTTGCTCCCTGGGATAGGACAAGGAGCAATGGATGGAAGCTGCAGCACAGGAGGTTCCAGCTCAACACAAGGGGGAATCATAGAATCGGGGAATCATAGAATCACAGAATCACAGAATCACAGAATCATAGAATCACAGAATCATAGAATCACAGAATCATAGAATCATAGAATCACAGAATCAGAGAATCAGAGAATCATAGAATAATAGAATCATAGAATCATAGAATAATAGAAT
>WBNM01042416.1:146447-177809 GCA_013399055.1 Ramphastos sulfuratus | reverse complement strand
CACCTCCCTTGCCCTGCTGGTGTTGCTGAATAGCTAACCCTTACGATCGGTACTTGTTTTCCTTTTTCTTGAAGAAGATTACAGATTCTTAATTGGTTTGTAACACCACCTTTATTGACATAGTTACTCTACCTCATTGTTCTTGCAAGCATAGAGTTTCAGATGAACTGCTTCACTGACTGACCTTTCTCAACAATCTGTAAAATTCCCACTAGTTCTCTCAGGTTTTACAGTTTATGCAACAGTGATGGCAAATGCACAGGATCAGCTCTAATACTTTGGAAACAAGACCAGAAACATGGCCTCAAATAGTGTTCTAGCAGCCTACAAAGTAACATCGTGTCCCCCTACCAAACATTTCAGTTAGACAAGTCCTGGTTTCTGATGTTCTGATTGCAAATTTGCATGGCTGAGGTGTGGAAAGCCTAAATCTGTATTCCAGAACCAGGTGTTTTTTCCACACAGCTTTAGCAGACCACTGTTTTTTTAACTTCAGACACAAACCAGTGATCTAAAATACCTGTGAATCAGAGTGGAGAAGGAGAATTGTCTCAAAAACTTACATAGAGAATTAGCAGGAGTTGATGACATTGAAATAGTGAACCAAATACACAATTAAATGGAACTGATCAAGATTTCTTCATTGCATCTGTTTGTTTATTGAAGTCACTACTGGTATGTTAGGAACCAAGCTGGGCCTGCAGGATTTTTTTGTACACACTGCTACTTTGGGAAGCCCTCAGAGACTTGAGGTGGATCACACACATTTCTGGTTATTTTTTCCCCATCCGTGATAACTTGTGACAGACAAAATACGGTCTTTAACATCATTTATTGTTTTATTAAAGCAATAATAAGCTAGATATTTTCTTCTGAGGAAGAAAGAGGAGAGCCTGAGAGAGATGGGGTTTTTCAGCCTAGAGAAGAGGAGCCCAAGGGGAAACCTTATTGCTTTGTACAACTACCTGAAGGGAGGCTAGAACGAGGAGAAGGGCAGCCTCTTCTCCTTGATGACAAGTGACAGGGCTAGAGGAAATGGTCACAAGCTGCACCAGGGGAGGTTTAGGCTGGGTGCTAGGAAATATTTCTTCACCAAAAGGGTTATCAAACATTGCAATGATCTGGCCAGAGCAGTGGTGGAGTCGCTGTCTTTGGGGGTGTTCAAGCAGAGTGTAGGTCTGGTGCTTAGAGACATGATCTGGTGTTGACCTTCCAGTGCTGGGTCAAAGGCTGGACTGGATGGTCTTTAAGGTCTTTTCCAATCAGGTGTGATTCTGTCTAATTGTATCTTTGTATAATATGCTCTTGTGATCCAGAAGTAGGCCATATGGCTGTTGAACTTCTAAGTCACTGCTAAGGAAACCCCTGAATTAAAGTTCTGAGAGAATAAGGGTCAATGAGAGACTGGAGTTATTTTGTTGGAGGGCAGGATAGGTGAAGGAAAGAAAGAGAATTAGTAACCTTTCTTTCTGCAGAGTGATTAATTTTTCAAACAGCATGATGCATGCTTTAACTTCCTACATATGGGTTCTAGAACTCATTTCTTTGGAAAGAACTAAATAGACAATTTTGTGGATGGAACTTCTATGATTGTATTAGAGTACAACCTGATTTAGTTTAGGTGGATGTAGAAATGTGTATATCCCCTAGTCAGTGTTTGCTTGATGTTGGTTTTTTTTTTTTTCTTAGAAGCACTGTTATTTCTAAGACTGGTTAAAGAAACCTATGGCAAACAATTACAGATATGGGGAATCTGGAGTTCAGTGACTTAGGAGTCTCAGAGTGAAATGCAGCTTCCTATAGTAGTCTGATTTCAATGCAGTAAAATATGTGGAACACTGACTTTGTCTACAGCTATTGCAAACACTTGTTTGTTAGGATGGGTAGCCTGTTCACATAAACCAGAATACTAGCTGGTGCCTGCAGAGAATGTCATTGACACTGCTTTAGGGACAGGTAAAAACATTTATTGTATTTTCACTCATACAACACTAAACATAAAAAAATGTAAAAAGCTAAAACTCCCCTCAGGTCAAGTCTCACTCTGTTAGTACAGCTGTGTCCTTTTACAAGCCAGTCTTTAGTGCTCTGGTTGTATGCTTAAAAGGCAAACACTGCTCC
Source organism: Ramphastos sulfuratus (assembly GCA_013399055.1). Lineage (NCBI taxonomy): Eukaryota > Metazoa > Chordata > Aves > Piciformes > Ramphastidae > Ramphastos > Ramphastos sulfuratus. The sequence continues at coordinate 175,688 of WBNM01042416.1, read as the reverse complement.
CTTTGGAGGCAGTTTCATAATCAATAGACTTCATTACAGGCAATGTTTTCCCTTACTTTGTTCATTTTATTAACCCTAGATGACTCTTGCAATCTCTTAGGAATCTAATCCCTAATTCTCTTTGGATGACTCCTGTCCCCAGCCCCCACCCTCACCCACATACTCTGGAGATACTACACAATGCCTCCTAGCAAAAACTTTCAGGAATTAACTTCTCTTTGCACTGTTGAGAAAAGAGTGCAATTAATTATTCATCTGATATACTTGCCAAAATTATTTCTTTTTGCTAATTTTCTTGCTTTGCTTCCTACTCTCAATTACCACCTGGTCCCATAAGGAACAAAGATAGAACTAAAACAGCATGGGGCACAGAACTAGGTTTGGAAAATGCAATAAACTTATAGCTGTAAAGGTTGTTAGACTTCCAGTTGCCTTCCTAACCAGTACTTTAAAGCTTTTTGAGATGAGAGGGGTATGCAGGTTAAACTGATGTGATCTAGTGGAATGCTAATTAACCTTTTTCTCTTCTATTCTTTATTTGCATAAATTGATGGAATGGATCCTTTTACAAGGACAAGATTAACAGGAGGTTATCTCATATCAGTGTGAAGTCAGATATTTTAATTTTTTGTTCAAGACTGCAGTAAACAGAGCATGGTAGGCAAGGATTAGCTCAACCTGATATGTCTCCATTTATGAAAGATCCTTCAAGGGAAAATCCTGATGTAGTTTGACACAAAAATGCTGTTCAGGAAGAGGCACATTAAGCAATATACTTTCCAATTAGAATAGATTTATTACTTACATGGGCCAAAATATTTGCAGAAACATGTTGAAACTCTCGTTCTTTTTCTGACTTGCCTTAAAATCGTATCTCCCTATAATCTTATGCATTTTTTGTTGTTGGTGGTTTCTTTTGTTGCTAGTGTTTTTATTAAATAACATTTTCTCAGTTCATTTGACCCAAAATCTATTCTATCTTTTCTCATGGTGGGAAAGAATTCTATGGTAGAGTACAGCTAAAACCAGAAACTGAAATGCCTGAAATGTTCACCAAGATGAAACAAATTATTGACATCTTTTTCTAACTAAAATGAAAATTTTGAACTCTGTGAGAGTATAATAAAAAAAAACCACCAGATTTCTTTCATTCTACCTACATCTAATCAGAGAATAAAATGGTGTAAGGTATTTGTGGCCTGGCAGAGCAGGACAAAAAGCAGTGAATAAGCCTGAACAATTACTGACGATGTCTGAAATATTGTATAGCTACCACAGACCTGTGATGACATTGTTCCAGAAGAGGACAAGAAGTTGTCTTATTCAGAGCTGCCAAACTCTCTAAACTCTACCCCTTCAAAGCAGATTTTATATTTTTTTTACATAATAAGAGTAGTCATTTCTAGCTCTTGTAACTCTTTATGCTGCCACAACCCCAAAATTTAATACCACAGAGGAATTAAAATAAGCTCTCCATGCTCTCTTTGTATCCTGCAGTACTTGTATTCCTGGACCTGAAAGGAAGAGCAGTACAGGATCCTACCTGTACTGTGCAGTGCCCTCAGGTTATGCATATTTAGTAAGAACCACACCTATTTCATGCTTCAGTGTTTTTCTCAGTGAAGAAGATAAATTTCTATGAGCATAACTATAGCAGTGTGATAAGAAGCAGCATACTATAGCTATCAAGTTTCTACTGTACGATAAACTCCTGTTTCTGCTAATTTCAAAGTTTCCCTCTCACTTAGCAATATGCATAAACTTCATCTTGCTCAGCTATTTGCTGATTGTTTCGTTGGGCAGGAAAGTGAAACAAGTGAAACATTCTCTTAATGTGGGATTTCACATTTAGGCCATTGTTCCAAAAAAATCATTAGTAAATCTTTCTTCAAAGACCAACCTGCCCCTCAGTGACTGAAACCAAACAAAAGTCAGGCAAGACCCTGTAGTAGGCTGTGTGCATTAATCCTGTTCCTAAGTCCAGTAAAATAAGATTCAGTATATGTGCCCCCATGAAATGCATGATTAATTGTGTGGAAAGCCTTCATCCTGAAATTTGAACACTGCTGTGTGATGGAGGAAAGAGTGTTTTATCTCACTGTCAGCTAATGATTTATTTAGAGCTTAACAAAACATCTGTTTGAGGACAGCAGATGACCACAGTTCATAGCCATGGGATAGTAGCATTTCTAAGGAGGTGAAAGCAGTTTATATTCCAAAGAAGAGTTCAGCTGTTTTGTAATTAAATAACTGGTACCCTTTTTTGGTAGCCTCATGGACTGTAAGGAGGACAAGACAATGAATGTGGTGATGTTGGGTGGGAGAAGTGTTTGTGCTCAGACTGATTGTGCTTGCTGATAAAGACAGATTATAAAAAAAACAGGACATCAGTTCATGAAATAATAAAACATCATAGCAGCTTTATAGCTCAGTACCACAATGTCAGAGAAGTCCTGAGATATGATCCAAAAAAAATCTTAGCATGATCTTTATTTTTTTTTTTCTTTAATACCCTTGGTATACCTGACTTTATAATACATTGTGTATGTTTGGGATTGCTAATGAATAGTTTATTCTTTACCCAAGCCTTTTATATAAGATCTCTTCAAAGTGTAGCACATGCAGTTCTGTCCTACTGGATAAGACAAGTAAAAAAAACCAACATGACTGGTTAACTTTATATAGATCTGAGAATCACAGAATCAGAGAAGAGAATCACAGAATACTAGAGGTTGGAAGGGACCTTCAGAGCTCATCAAGTCTAGCCTGTGTGCCAAAGTAGGATCACCTAGGGTAGGTAGTTCACACAAGAATTCATCCAGGTGGGTTTTGAAAGTCTCCAGAGAAGGAGACTCCACAACCTCTCTGGACAGCCTGTTCCAGTGCTTCGTCACCCTCACTGTAAAGAAGTTTCTCCTCATGTTGAGGTCAAACCTTCTATGTTCAAGTTTATATCCACTGTTCCTTGTCTTACTGCTGCTGACCAGCGAAAAGAGATTGGCCCCATCCACTTGACACCACCTCTCAGATATTTATAGGCATTGATGAGTTCATCTCTCAGTCTTCTCTTCTCAGGACTGAACAGCCCCAGGTCTCTCAGTCTCTCTTCATAGGGGAGATGTTCAAGTCCCTCTGCCATCCTCATGGTTCTCCGATAGACTCTCTCCAGCAGATCCCTGTCTCTCTTGAACTGGGGACCCCAACATTGGACACAGTATTCCAGGTGTGGTCTCACTATGGCAGAGTAGAGGGGGAGAAGAACCTCCCTAGATCTCCTGGACATTGTTCTTGATGCACCCCAGGTTGCCATTGGTTCTCTTGGCCACGAGGGCACATTGCTGTTCCATGGAGAACTTGCTGTCCACCAGGATTCCAGGGTCTTTCTCTGCAGAGCTGCTTTCCACTAGGGCAGTCCTCAACCTGTACTGGTGCCTGTTGTTACTCTTGTTATCCAGAAAAATTTCCTATGTGAAGCTGATCCTACAGATATGGTTGTTCATAAGTACACCCATTTGTGTACAACACAAGACATTTGTGGTGACCAGGAATATTCTTGGCATAAAACAAGCTAGTAAGTTTTTTCGGGTTTTTTGTTTTGTTTGTTTTGTTTTGTTTATTTGGGGGGTTGGGAAGTGGAAAGTGAGAGGAGTGATGTTTGGGTTGGGTTGGGTTTTTTTTTTGTTTATTTGTATTCAACTTCCATTTGATACCACAGATGAAAAATACTGCTTTAGCCAGGCTGTTATTTTTCTAGACTATTCCCTTACAGCTAGTGCCTAAGTGTGAGTTCCAGAAGTGACAATTATGATTTATTTCTTCTTGGAACAGGCACTGGACTTTCATGCAAGCATCCTAGGGACTGATAACTTCTTTGAGGTTTATACCAATTCCTTTAAGGTTCAAAGAGACTAAGATGCACAACTGCAAGTTACTTGTATAATATGTACCCCCTTTAGACCATTTTGACAACCTGAATTTTAACTCTCTCTGTATATCCCACTACTATAATTGGATGCTTTAACTTTCAAAGTGAGATGATAAATATCCTAGTTTTAATGTTATAGCACTTCTGATTGTCCTACTTATCAGTAGCTTGCTCTGTTCCATCTGAGAGAGGAGGTGGAAAAAAACAACTTTTAACAACCATATTTGCAGTTCTCCTATAATGTTAAATAAACCCTATTGTCAAGACTATATGTCATTCTCTCTGATGACACTAGAAATGCAAACCTGTGCTCTGGGAAAGTGATTAGAGAAGTTTACTGGTTTGAGATTTGTTGTTGTCCTATGTGCCTTCTGTAATCACACCAAAATAAGTTTTGTTTGAATTCTATGTAAATATCAAGTATTTGTACTACTACAACAACATTGTATTAATATCTTTTTGCTGTCTGAATCCCTGGTAAACTGCCAGGCTGACTGTTCAAAATATGTGTTAGAAAAGAACACAGTAGATCAGCACTTGGAATTTTACTCAGCTTTATCTCATCTTAGTTTGGTTTTCCCATGCAACTATGTACTCCCCCTTGCACATGGTGTGTGCACTTTGTATATTTTCTCAGGAAAATATCTTAATATAATTCTGCAATTGCAAGCTGAGAGTGTGCCATCCACCCTCTGCTATCTCCATCTGTGCATCACATTTCAATTTTCTCTGATTGCAAATCATCTCCGTTGTCACTACCAGCAATGCATTGATTTCTCCCTTTAGATCGATTATTACACCACAGCTACAGTTAAAGGGGGAGGATATGAGTCTGTGCATCCACTAGGAGTTGGAGCTCCAAGATTTTTATCAACATAATACAGAAGAAGGTATACTTTTGTGAGAGGGCAGAGGAGCAGGAGCTGCTTTAACAGTGAAAAGACAGAAGTTTTGTACTCCTACCAGTGCTAGCTGTAAGAGGCAAATCAATAAAAAACTGAGCCCTGGTTCTGGATGAAGAATATACACACCTGACACAGGAATTTCTGCCAGCAGCACAGTTTGGTTTTCCTGTGTAGTGGGGAAGTTCAAGCAGCACACATGCTCCAAGGTAGCAGCTACTCTTGGTTCTTTCTTTCAGGTATATCCAAGTAGGAAAAGTCAGTATTTGGACCTTAGAAGCCAAGTTGTAGATTTGCCATGACTTACTGTACATTTTCTGCTTTCAAGATAAATGCTGAAACCTGGAGCTGGGTACATACTTTGAAAAATACTTGGATAATAAGGTTAGTACTCCCTAGAGAATCTTTTGTGGGTCTGTGCAGCACAGTATATATTCATGATTTTGGTTTTTGTTTTGTCTTTTTTCAGATTCATAGTGGATTCTTTGGTTTTTACATTAAAGAAATTATCCAGGCTAGTGGCTGCCCTGATGGATAAGAATGCAGAGCTCTTGAGCTTTATAGATTTTCAACACTGAAAGTTCTCACTACACCAAGTTGTGTATGACATAATTTTATAGATAGTATTTTAAAATATATATAACTCTATAATTTCTCTTTGTTATTAATTTTACACAGTTTTATGAATAGTTAGCAAAATACAGACCTGATAAGTATTGAATACTGCCTTCTATTGAGTTTTGAAGAGATTCCTTCTCAAAAATATACCTTAGAATTTCTCCACAGCCTATGAAACTTAGATAAAATCATACATTTTCTTTGGCAATCTTTTATTTGAACTGAAAGAAAGTAAAATAAAGGTAATTTAAATAAAAGGAAAAAAGAGAAAATGGCAGACTGATGGGGTTTAATGGAGAAAGCAGGCTGTAAAGTTTGCTTTGGATCAGCTAAAATACATTTCCTGACTGTTCCTACACAGTTGTCTACTTATGTTCTTTTTTTGTGAGAATTTTTTCCCTTGTTCCAGACTAGATATTGCATATTCATAAGACTAGTCTAAAAAATGGAGCTGATTTAGAAATTCTTGCCTTGGAAAAACAGACCTAATTGGTTCCTTTCTCTCTCATTTTTTTTCCTTTTTTTAATTTTAAATGGATAAGCTGCCAAGAGTATGCACATTACACATCCTGATTCTGTTTTTTTGACAGTTAAATTATGCACAACTAATATTTTGGCAAATCTTAGGCTTTGAAAAGTTTACATATACTAATCCCCATCTAATTCACGAGTGAATTGTACAAATTAAGAGAAGTGGGATAGATGGAGTAAAACCATTTTTTCTTCCCAAAGAACCTCTCATGTGTAAAAGCAGCATGCAACTATACAGACTATACATCTTCTGTTTCACTCCATTCTAGATTTTTAGCACTTGAGAACATCAGCATTTATACTAGATGTTGACTCGTATTCATTTTGATCTTGCAGTTTGCTCTTCAAGGAGTGCTTTGGCCATCAGTTACGTTTCAGGATAAGAAAAAGCTTCTCTTGTAAGAATTGCTTATAATCATGCTCTGCAGAGAAGCTATTGTAAAGAAAGGGAGGAAAAACAAACAAACAAACCCCCACAAACCAACCAACCAAACCCAAATGAAAAAAAAAAAACACACAAAACCTCCCCACACTTACATGGGAAAAAACAAACAAAACCAAAACAAACAAAAAAACCCCACCCAAAACCCTACACTGCTACAAATCCCAATTACATATGTTGAGGTACAGATGAGTCTTAAAAATATTGCATACCCACCTCTTTGAGGTGCCTCTAAACTATCTTGTGTGCCCATCTCTTTCAGGTGACCTTAAACTACTCATCAGATTAGGAAGGTGACTTTAGAACAGTGTCCTGGTTTTGTCCGAGTAGTTCATTTTCTTCCTAGTGGCTGCTACAATGCTGTGTTTTGGATTTAGTATGTGAACCATATTGATAAGACACTGATGTTTTAGTAGTTGCTAAGTAGCATTTATCCTAAGTTAAGGATTTTTCTGTTTCCCATGCTTTGCCAGTGAGCAGGTGCACAAGAAGCTGGGGGGGAGTGCAGCCAAAAGGCTGTTCCATACCACAGAACATTGTGCTCAGGATATAAACTGATGGGAGCTGGCTGGAAGGGGCTGATTGCTTCTCAGGCATCTTGTGGTGAGCAATTGCTCTGCATCACTTGTTTTCTCTCTACCTTTTTTTTTTTTTTTTAAGGTACATGGTAGTTTGGTGAGGGCATAGGTTCCCTTAAGAAAACTATAGAGACAAAGTCCTGTTTGGGGGGACAGAGGTGGTCATCCCAGGATACCAGGATATTGCAATAGTGCTATTTTATTCCACTTTCCAGTATGATAGCTAAGGCAGTGCCTGGCTGATACTGCTCTTCTCCTCCCTGCTTTTCCTCCCCTCATCTCTTTTCTCTGGGAAGAGCATGTGTGCCTACTTATCTCATAGCCTGTGTGGCAGAGATGGCTTCTAGCTGGCAGGGAACTTTGAGCTCTGTCATGCATCCTGCTGAGGCCTTGTAGGCATAAGCTGAGGAGGGCAGTTTTGGCCTACTCTGAAGCCTGCTGACGGTGGAAGGGGTGGAGGATCCTAGAAGGTTTTAGTCTGACAGACTTGGCTTAGCTTGTGGACATATCCATTCTACCTGATTGCCTTTTGCATATATGCACCTGTAAATAGAATCTGCCTTTAAACTTCCAATCAGTGTGCAGTATCTTCATTCTTACTCTTCAGAAGGACTAAGAGTCATTTCTGTCCTCCAGTCCCGGGTAGCTCGTGGCCCTAAACTGGGACAAGATAAAATTCCTTTCCATTGCTACTACTAGTGTATTTTGTTCTTATATTTTATCTCAGCTACTAAATCATTCTTATCTCAACCCACAAATTTTAATTCTCCTTTCCATCCCCCTGAGAAGGAGAAGGAGTGAATGAGTGACTGTTAGTGGTGCTTAGTTGCTGGGTGGAGTTAAAATATGGCACTAACATAGTTTCTTATCAAAACAGTTCTATAAGCACAGTACATAACTACATATTTCAGTAAAACTTGATTCAAATGTGTGAGGTCACTGGAAAGAAATGTTTTCTTTGATTTGTATTGAAATAAAGCTAAATTTACAAGTAGCTAAGTTTTGCACTTTCCCTTGCTATTACACCATTACAGAAAGAAAACCGTACAGTATCAGAACCAACGGGGAAAAAAGACTGCTGTTCTTCTAATTTCTTAGAAGAAAATCAACAGAAAGAAACTGTATCTATGGTAAATGATCTAGCTGTGCCTACATGTTGCTGGCAAAACACCAGGGGTTACAGAGGTAGTGACCATAGTCAATGATTCCTGCTTTTTTAAATTGTCTTAAAACTAGGATTATCCAGACAGATACCAGACTGGAACTGGTCATCTTCACTTGTCATTATTAAGGTTAAACTTTTTGCTTGAAGAAGATCTGATCAGCTGGGTGGTTAAGTTTCTAGGAGACCCAGGAAAAGCTTAGATCAAGCTGTTCCAAGCAAGCCAACTTAAACCTTTCCTCATTTCTTGGAGGGAAGAAAAAAATTCTACGGTGAGAAGTTTTTAAGCTTGAAAGCTTTGGATTCCATTTTTGTAGAGACACGGAAGTGCATGAAAATTGTATTTGCATGTATAAATGTTCTGTATGAAATGATCATGTGAAACTTCAGCATTCAACCTCATACATGCAGAATTCTGCCAACAGGATTTGGCAAATAGTAGCATGCATTCAAGTCTATGAGCTAGCTATTAATCTATGCCTACAGTAGTTTGTTGATATGCGCTGATAACAGTGAGACAGCTCTGCTGGTGGTATAGGAGTGCTTTTTAGTACTCCACTGAAATCTAAACAGCCATACTGCTGCAGCATTAAATAAGAATCGCATCTCATAGGAGCAATGCTTGAAACAATGACTTGATAACTCATCCTTCATCCTAGAGGTACTAGACCATATATCTGTCCTTTGCAGTGAGAATCTAGTTCTATATGGAATAGGAAATTGAGCCTAGGCTTACCGTATCCCAGGAAGTCTTAAGTACCAAGCTGTATACATTGTTTGCTACCTGCCTCTTTGAAAAGACTCCAGGCAGTTTTGATATATCTGTGTATGAAGAATATTCCCACTAAGACAGGCAGAACACCTCATTTGTGAATCTTGTCCAAGTCTTTACAAATGCAGCATGAAGGGGGTCAGAGTTGCCTAAACTGCGGGGTGCTAGTAGGACCTGATCAGATCCTTTGTGGTTACATGGCATCTTAGAAGCACCCTGGTCTTCCTGAAGGTCTGTAATGCTTAGAATGGTAAAATCAGATCCCATGAGACAGAAATAGGTGCCTAGTGTCTGCTAAGGACCTAAACCTTGGCAAATGTTTAAGAGTGTTTGTGGACAAGAAAACTATCTGTAGTCTGATACAGATGAAGTGGTAAAAAAACTATCGATGGCTCCTGTGTTAGGGTGTATTCATAGAATTGTTTTTGTTGGAAGAGACCTTTTAGGTCATCAAGTCTGACTGTTAACCCAGAACTGCTAGGTCCCCACTAAACCATGTGCCTACCTACCTTCAGGGGTGGTGACTCCACCACTGCCCTGGGCAGACCGTTTCAGTGCTTTACAACACTTTCTGTGCTTCAGTTCTGTTGGAAAATGATAGTGTATCTTGTCGAGACATACATCTATTTAGTTCTCTCCCTCTTTTGAAGTTTTCAGCTATTCATACCACTGCAGGCTACATTTCCACTGATGTTACCTGGCAAGCAAATAATTCCCAGAAGGCAAACTGCAAGGCTGGATGAATATTGAAATATTAAATCTATATAAATTTGAACTTTTGAGGAAGTAACTGACAGGAGAATTCAAACCTAGTTCTTGACCTGAATTGAGACATCTTTCTGTTGAAGCTGATGTACTCCTCCCATGGTCACCATTGGTAAATTTAAGAAGGCTCACCAGTTTGAGTGAGAATAATGGTTTCAAGTATTCTTCAGTTAAGATGTCAGGACACTAGAGTTTAATTAGCATTCATGATGTTGGGTTTTAAACAGCTCTGATTAAATACCTGTTTTTCACCAGAAAGTAGAGAGAAATTTGTACATCTTGATACGTTCCTAGCACAAAAAGCTTTGAGAGACTTCCTCGGGTGAGGGATGCTGCCGAGTGCAGGCTTTGCATTTCTGACAAGGCTTTTTGAAAATGAGGTGTTTTTTTGTGGTGCTCACTACAAGAGTGCTGCCTCTGCTGTGCCATCTGCCTTTTCTGATACTTTGCCAGTGACTGACATTGTAGAGCTATTTTCTCAGCCCCTTGTCTATTCCTAGAGCTCTGATGTCTTTGGGTTTGTTTTTGTTGGTTGTTTTTTATAACCTAGTGTTAATCTACTGATAACATGCTAAGTGTGTCAGTACTGTAGGAACTATGGGCTATGTTAAGCCTGTCAGGACTTCAAATTCTGCAGCCTCAGACAGTTAAGTCCTCCCCTTTTAATCTCCATATACTCCTCTTTACTACTTCTCTGATGTGTTTTCTCTAGTTACTGGAGAATATGCACTGAAAACAGTTTTTAGACAGAAACATCAAGAAGTGAAAAGATGTAATCTCTGCACAGTAGAAGAAAACTAAAGGCATCTTTTACAGTCAGCAAACTTGGTAGGTAAGCTGGAGGAAATCCCCAAAGTGAATGTAACAGGAAGAATGACTCGAAACAGAATAGTGAAGGAAATTGGTAGAAGAGGCTGGAAGTTCCCTGAATCAGAGTTAGTACAAAAAGTACTGGGGGATGGACAGAGACTGCAAGTAATAGAAGGAATTTGTTGTCAGTTTGCCATGTTATTCTGGGTTTATTTGTGTTTTTCATGTGATGAATATGATTTCAAAATGGAAAACCACTCAGATTGTGTTTCAAAAAGGAGCATATGGGGGGGGAGGGGCAGAAAGAGACCCTTTAAAATGGTCTCTACTACAAACATTTCAAACTGTCTAAGTCTAGATAGACCCTGAACTGAAAAACAGAAAGGGCAAGCTTAAAAGATGGAAGATTCCTGTTCTTCACCTCTCTGGTGGATGGGCCATATTTCATGGTTCTCAGAGTCGCTGTAATAGGAAATCTGTTTTTGGAGAAGAGTATGAGATAATGTAAGAACAGGGCAGGTGAATCAGCCTCTTGGAAAAGAAATCTCAGTGAAGAGTGCAACTGACATTGTCTTGGGGAAAAAAAAAAAAAAAGGCTTTGAAAAAGCCACAAGGTTGAAGTCTATTTTGCAAAAATTCCAGGATTACAGTGAGAATAAATTGTTTCTTATCTAACATATTAAAATGTCTTTAATCCCTGAAGAATGATTGGTGATACGAGCTCATTGTCCTCTCCTAATCCTGGGAAGTGTATTTCAAAATGCTGTGTGTCAACCTGCTAAAGCAGTGTATTGGTTTGAAGCAGCAAGCAAAAGGCATGGGGAAAGGAAGGGATCATTTTTTCCTTTTTATTCTCCTGAGGCAATTTTTAGCAAACAAACATTATTTTTTAAAATAACTGCTCTCATTATTACAGCCTCATCCTTGCTTTGCAAAAAAATCCCGACACTTACCTTGTGCAGGGGAATCTTCCCTGTGGGATAAAGAAGTGGAAAGGGCTTAAGCAGTATTTCAGGTCTCATATAACATTGTAAAGTAAGATACAAAATGGTAGTGAAAACAAAAGCTGGCAAAATCTTTGCTTTGGATTACAGACCATGTTCTGCGTTGCTAAATATAGTTGCGCAGGGCTAGCTACATCATCACCCCACCCTGCCAAGATCCATATTATTAAGTAGCAGCTGCAGTACTAAAACTGAAAGAAAGAGTAATTAAGGTTATGTAAGGGTGAGAAATGCATGCTCCATGTGTGTAGCAGCTGCTAACTGTTGCAGTCACACAGGACTGTGGTCTGACTGGATGTCTGTGTAGCTGTTTCTGCGTTAGGTTACCTTTTGGAGAGGAAGTTTTTGCTGCATTTGATTGTGCTATATCTTTAGGTATGTGGTATGTCAAATTCTAAAGGAAATAGAGTTACTATAGAAGAACTAATTTTTTACATATGTTGCGCTCGTGATTCTGACTATAAGCAAGGAAAAATAATTTACTAAACTTTTTGAAAACAGGAGAAAATTCTGGTGCTGCTACATACAGCAGCAAGATGCTACAGCCCAAGTTCTCATGGGTCCTTCAAAAAGCCAAATACAGAGCATTTCTTTGGCATGCCTAATCATAAAAGATGTAGGACAGCTGTACTGCAGTACTACTGCAGTTAGGCCTGAGAATAACCTGCAACTTCCTCAGGCCAATACACAAACCCAGAGGTTTTAATCTGATACCTTTAGGCCTTACATCAGAACAGCAGGTGGCAAAGTCAGTTTTTCCAAGTCTGACTCAGTGGCTTTGTTTGGAAAGTCTGCCTCACTCATATGCTGAGTAAGGCACAGTTACATCATATGCTGTCCTAGTATCTGGTTTTGCCAGTTGAATAATATAATCTACTGACATCAATATATGTAGTTGAGGATGAAGATCTGCAAGGTTAGAAGCCTATGAGGTAGGCTTTTTTCCCTGCATGTTATTGCATATGCCAGACCATTTCTTACAATCTGCACAAATAGATTTTTCTGCAAATGAGATGGTAGAAGAAAATGTCTAAATCTGTGTCTAAATTAACAATTGCATAAGATATAGATATAAAAGATTTTTATTTGCAGTAGCCAATTCTTACTCAATTTGATAAATCTATAATCTGCAATCTCTGAAGGGCCCTCCTTTCCCTCCCTGGAGCCTAGCTACTTTCTTGGGACAAGTTTTTCTGGTGGAACTGCAAGTTTAACCACTTCCACTGAGACTGGACACAGAGGGAGTGGTGGGTTTGGGGGTTTTTTTGGTTGTTTTTGTTTTTGTTTGTTTGTTTTTGTGTTGTTATTCGTTTGTTTGTTTGTTTTTTGTTGTTGAATCCTGGTGCTTTCCATTCCAGAGAGTCCACTTTGTCTTTGGAGTGGATCAGAAAACCTGTATTGGCTGCTGGATGTGTAGCCAGAAGAAAAGTAATTTGCTACTAATCGTGCCTGAAATCTGTTAATTTAATAGAATAAATAGATAATGAAGAATCCAGAAAAACAAGTGATTGTTGAAGGTTCTAAATGTTCAGGAAATAATAAGTTATAGAATATAAGAAGTAGGTACTAAACGAAAAGTCTTGTGAACAGAGGTCATCTGAGAAGCTTTCTACATTTAGCCAGTCACAGAAATGAAAATTAATTTGTGTAGAGTACAAAAACTGCAGTAGACTTCTGCCCTTACACTTAGCAGTTTAGTCACACTTGAAGTTCGCTTAGTATGGTTTGGTCATGGTGACTTAACAGTAATTCTAAGTCATGAAGCACATTGCAGATTTATAGAGGAGCAGTTGTCTAGCAAAAAGAATGATAACACAGGTCTAGAAAAGTGTTTTATTCTCTTCTTAATACATTGGTGATCATCAGATAAAAGACTTTTTTAATCAGAAATACTAGAGATCCTACTACTTTTATCTACTTAAAAAAAGAAAATAATTAACAGAATAACCTGTTGCTGTGCAACATCATGCAAGTAAGTTAAAATTTGGCCAAAAAAATTACTACAAAAGATGTGACTAAGCATGCTGCATATGAGGGTCATCATGAGCCATTTTAATAAAGCACAAACACAACTGTGTAATTGATTTGGTGCACATTTGGGCAACACAATAATTGGTCAATTTGATAATGAGTTTTATGTCACTCGATGTAACCGTGTCTGTTTTTTAACGTCCCTCATGCTATAGGACATCCTGCATGTACCAAAGTAACACTAACAAATCAAATTATTCAGCTGTTAAGTTCGTACTGTGATCTTTGTGTCTTAGATTATATAGCCCAGAGATAAGGAAAGTAAGCATGAAATAAAGCAGAAATGGAAGAACACAACCACCACTGCTACTTGTTTCTATTATCAGTAGCAGAAATTGGATGTGGGTTAACGGAAACATCACAGGGTGACTGTGAGGACAACTGCTTAGTTGTTGTTAAATACATTGAAGAATTTAAAGTAAAGAAACATTTGAAAATATTCAGCAGGTGGTGGGAGGAGAGGTTGCCTTTTTATTTATTTATTTTTCCTTCCAGGTAAAAGGAGAAAAAAAGAATACCATCCAAGTGAAACAGACCCATCAGATCTGTAAAAGAAAGGGAGAAAGAATTTTTATATTTTCCTATTCTAAAGCAGTATTACAGATTAGACTACCAGATCTCTTGTGCTGACTGCATCAGAGTTTGATACAAATGACAGCTAAACAAATAACTGTCAATAAGTAATTTCAATGTGTGCTATTACATGTGAATAAGTATGCTTGAGGGCAGATCAAAGATCATTTTTTACTAGTATTAATAAGAGCTTACAGAAACAATTGTAGAAATAAAGGACATTTTCCTAGTATGAGAAGGTTTGTAAGGAGTCATCACTGAAAACAGCATTTTCGTCTTGCTCCCCCCCATCTTTGACTCAAGGATTTTGCCAAAATGATTAGGATAGTTACAGTGAACCCTTAACTAGCCCAGCAAAAAAAAATTCCTCATTAGTTTTGCAGTCAACTAAAGCTATAGTTCACCTTAAGGTCTCTATCAAGCTCTTATTCCTATGGGTATTGTGCTTGGTAGTTCTGTGCTGTCTCAACTTGCAAACAAAATCTTTGCAGCCAGTGAAAAATCACTAAAGTACATAAAAGGAAAAACAAACAATCAAATCAACCCTTTCTATAAAACCTGACTAAAAATGACTTGCAGTGAAAGTAGTAGATGATTCCACAGAGGGCCAGCTCTAGCTACAACGCTGTTTATTCTTCTACAGACAGCTTTTGATTTGGCTGTCAGATGAAAAATTAGGGCTGCTTGAGGGCACAAGAAAAAAGAATACCCCTTTGAACTGAACTCCTTGTTTGAGCATTTCTTATTTTTGGGATGTTTCTCAGTGATAATGAATATCTGAGAAGCAGACTTTAAACAAAAACCCATCACTGACAAGTACTTTTGAGGAAAAAGGGGGCCTACAGAAGGCTGGGGAGGGACTATTTATAAGATCTTGCAATGACAGGACAAGGGGCAATGGGTTTAAACTGGCAGAGGGAAGATTTAGACTGGATGTTAGGAAGAAGTTCTTTCCAGTGAGGGTGGTGAGACACTGGAACAGGTTGCCCAGGGAGGTTGTGGCTGCTCCCTCCCTGGAGGTGTTCAAGGCCAGGTTGGACGAGGCCTTGAGTAACCTGTGCTAGTGGGAGGTGTCCCTGCCTATGGCAGGGGGTTGGAACTAGATGGTCCTTGAGGTCTCCTTCCAACCTTACCATTCTATGATTCTTACATCGGACTCTACCAGCTATATTAATGTTTTGTGCTTCTTTTGTCATGCAGAGTAAGTCTCTGGGAGCTGGACAGTATAAGGCTCTATGGACTGGAGGAATTCTGTTTTGGAGACAGCAGCTTTCCCTTCTCTGGAGAACACTCTGATGTTCTGACTGTAGGTTCACCAGAAACACTGCCTATTTGAACTAAATATGACCACCCAGTTATTGTGTGATGAGGTGGAATGGGGATATAGGAAGCACAGTTAGAATCAGAGAATCAACCAGGTTGGAAGAGACCTCCAAGATCATCCAATCCAACCTATCGCCAAGCCCTATCCAATCAACTAGACCATGGCACTAAGTGCCTCACCCAGTCTTTTCTTGAACACCTCCAGGGACAGTGACTCCACCACCTCCCTGGGCAGCCCATTCCAATGGCTTCTGAGGATGTAAACAGACTCCTGACTGCTTGCAACATTGCACTTGACTCTTACCTATCTCGGCCATGTGTAACATCACAAGTAGGCCACCATTTTGTGAGAAGACACATGTCTATACAAACTCTTGGCTTCAAAAGCATTTCAGTCAAGGGATGCACTTGGCAGCAATAGCACATTGGCACAGGTACTGAATGGTGGTGTAGATTATTAACTCTGTCTATACCCAACCTACATATTCACATGTGCCTCATAATTCTGCCATCCTCAGCTTTGAGGAATTGCCTCTAGTAACATCAACAATTGTTAAATATTACGTTGCCTCTAACTTACATCTTGCTACAAAAATAATAGGTTTCTGAGTCCTTGAGTCAGAGGTGAATTCACCAGAGTTTCTGGTAAATGAGAATGTGACTGTTTTGAGAGTTTACTGGTCTGAAGTATCCTTCAGGACTCAGGATGTTCATTTTATGTGGGCAGCAAAGGGGCAGTGCGAGACAATTCAGTAGCATCAGTGTCTTGAAGTTAACACAGCCAAACCTGCTAAAGTTCATCTATCTGAGACCTAGGTCTCATAAAATTACTTTGCCTCCCCTGCTGTATTTCTTTATAGCAGTAGAAGTACTGAGAAAGTCTTTTCCTTGTGCCTACACTAAAAACAGCTTAAGAGCTAGTAGAATGAGTTTTAAATCTTTCTACTAATCCTATTCTTAATGGTTTTATGTGTATATTAATATCTTGTAACATGAGTGTGGAAAGATGCACATAAGTTGTGGTCTGTACCTTTAGGCACTTAAAATCTTCGGGTCTCTTCCCTCCTGCAGAGACTTCTATGTTTGTCTGTAAAAGATGCAGGACTAGATTCTAAATCATCCCACAAAGCATTAAGACTCTATTAAAAAAATGTCCTTTCACTAAGGAGCTGAAGAAAAAGCTACTAGTTTAACTTATTCCATATAACCAAGAGGGTGATTAAATGTTCCAAATATGCAGAAGTCAAATGTCCCATTTCTGCTTTAAATCTTTTTCCTTTTATAGGCTGTGGGTTATACTCCCTGCTTTGAAAACCTGTGCTGTTTAGGAACAAGAATTTATTTACAGTTTTAAAAACTTGCAACTAATCTTGGATGAATAATCTAAATTAACCTTTGGCAGAGAGGCTGTAATTTCTAAGCCAACACATAACTACGTTTTGCATTAGTTCAGGAATATTGGGTACTTTGAGGGGTTAAGAATGAAATACTTTCCATGATTCATATCTCTTTTAACTTGAAAAGTCAACAACTCAATTCCAGTGTAGCCAAAAGGGTTTTCCAGTCCAGAATGTCTCATTGCTTGCAATTAATTCGTGTTCTTGGTTAGGATTCCGTATCACAATGCATTAATGCATGAAAGCAGCTGCACAATGAGTAGTGCCACATGTTTGAACTAAAAATACTCTGTGTATATTGTTGCTGTGCAAATAGTTGTACATTTTAGTCACTGGAGATAATCTCTGTGTTAGAACAACAGAGACACATATGGCAAAATCAGATGCACATTGTAGAACTGTTAGGGGGTGCATGCTTGTGCCTGCTTGTGCCACTTAACCACGCTTCATCCTTTTCTGTCTTGGCAAGGATCCCAAGTCACATTATTTAAGCCCATGACAAAGTACAACAAAACTTTTGGTGATAAATATACTTAAACGACTGGAAACAACTTCTCATTTTCCCTGAAATAAGGATTTTAGAACTTAGACAACTGACATGGTGCTTTAGGCAGATGGGGGAAAAGGTACTAATGTATACAGGAAAGGGCAAAAAAGAAAACCTAACTGAAAATGCCATGCTTTCCAACATGCTGAGCTCAGAACTTCTTTCATTTACAGGTCAGTGTTTTATGGCTCCACTTTCAAGAAACTCCAGAAAATTAATTCTGATCCCTATCCTGCTAAGGTACAGAGAGAGGCTTGCCAATGCCTTCATCCGAAGAGTAATCTTTGGGTCTCAAAAGCACTTGCTTCAACTTCTAGCCTTACACCTTAATCTTTGCTCTCCACTCTAAAGCGAGTTACACACAGGAAATGGTAAAGATTGTCTAAGCTTTTCTTTTCTTCCTATGCAAAACAGTTCTGTGGCCTCCATCTCCTACTAAGAGGTTTTGGTTGCTGCCACTTGCTGCCTTTCAGTTGGGACCAATGCTTTCAGTCAACCAGTGTGGATTATAAATTGTCAGTGGAAGTAATGAAGCTCCATTCCTGCAAGTCTTGATCTCATCTGATGGGATGCAGATGCAAGTGGTTGTTGATTACCAAGTGAAACTTGTGCAATATGTGGCCTGGCTGAACATATCAAGATGGGAATATGGTTGGGAAAACACTCAGTTATAGTACTAGCAGATAATTATCACATGCTCTGTTGTAAATTGTGGTTTATAAACTAAGTGTTTATAGCCACTTACCTGTCATTAGGTAAATGTCCGGTGTTTTCAGTGGTTCTCTCACATGTGTTAAGTTTTATATAGCTTAATGATAATATATTAGAAAACCGATGCATGCACTTGATGGTTGCTTTCCAAAATGAAGCAGCAATTGCATATTGACAGTGGAAAAAGAGAGGCTGGGATCCTGTAGCTGAGCACATGAAAATGGCAGGAAGAAGTCAGAGAAGTCTTTAATTCCCCATTAGGAAAAAGCCAGGAGAAAGAGTTTTTAAGGATATTAGCTATAAAGAGACTGAATTGTGATTAATTACACTGTCTGGTCTTGCACCTGTTCCTGAGAAAACGGGAAATGAAAAAGCATATATCCTCTCTAATTAAAATTACTGCTAAACCTGCTTATTTACTTCTAAAAGTAAAAAACTATCCACTATTTGAGCCAGAGTGATGATGTTTCAGTACTACTTTTTCATATTTCAAACACAGACTCTGCTTTTAACTGTGTATGACTTTCTTCCCTTTTCTTTTTCATTTTGAGAGTGAGACAATAGTAGCATGTTCCCATGGAAGAACTTGCAGCATGCAAGGACTTCCTGTTGGCAGACAAGTAGATGCAGTTCTGGTATCTCATTTGTGCTCACTGGACATTTACTGACAGTAAACAAACAAAAATAAAGCTGTGCTAGCAAATATTTTATTCATACTTTTTCCTAGGATGTACTTGTTTATGCACTCTCTCTGTGCCAGGATTTTCAGTAACAAAGGTGTTTAAATGGTGCACTCTCTTCTCCCTCTGTTATAACTAGTAAGATCATTTCTTTTTAAGTTGGTTNTGCTGTCTGGGCTGCATGTGCACACTGCAGGCTCATGTTGAGCTTGTCATCAACCCAGACCCCAAGGTCCTTCTCCTCAGGGCTGCTCTCCAGCCATTCCTCACCCAGCCTGTAACAGAAATGCTGTTATCTTTAAAATGACTTCTCTTTCCTAGAAAAAAATAGTATAGTTCTGTGTGTAAAACTAAAGTTCAGGCTGTAAAAATCTGTTGTCATGCAAAGCTAGAGAAAAGAATATGCTAATTTAATATTGTATTAAAGATTTCTATATTTCTCCCTCTCTTTTCCACAGTAATTTGTTTGGAGTAATTTTAATGTACTGTTTTGCACTCGAAATGTTAAGGTTCTGAATTCTGGAATTTTTTTTTTTTTTTTTTTTTTTTAAGAGGCTTAAAGATTGCCTACAGCCAGCAGTAAAAAAGGGACTAAAATAGTAATAAACATGGGAAAAGTATTAGGATTCTTTAAAAATATCTAGGATTGAATGTTAAGATAAGTTGTAACTATTAACCTGTGTTTTTATTAATTTAAATAGAGGAGGATTTGATGACTAAATTAAGTTTTAAAACAGGCACCTAAACGTGACCACTTAATAACATGTCATTTTTTATTTTATTATTATTTAATTATCCTTTTTTTTTTTCCTCAGGTTTCTCCTTTTTTCACTCTACCTGCAAGGTAAAAAAACACCCAAACATCATTCGGTAAACCCAAGGGCAAGCATTAGCAAGGTATGTGACAATTTATTCCCCTATTGGTTGCCATCTGTCTGGGATGAGAATAGAGTCATACCCCAACTATGTCAGCATTTCATATTAGATATTAGTTAAGTAATATATATATAGTGATAAGAGCAGGAACTTGGGAGAGAAAAGAATGGAAAGCAGTGTCTGTAAAGAAGGATTAAAAGGAGAGGGTTAAAAAGGCACATAACTATTTACATTTTTTACATTGAAAATAAATAAAATGGATATTCTGTGTCTGAATCACCTAGAAATGCTGCTTAGGAATATGAATTTGAACAAGAAATAGGAAAAGTGATCTTTGAAAACATGAACAAGCCTGACTGGATGAGCCAGGGCACTAAAGATCAGTCTTTACTTCACAATGGCAAATAACAATTTAATTGAGAGCATGGAAGGCTGTTAATTCTACATTTCTGCTTGTTTGTTCAAGTGAAACAAATTACAGGTTTCCAGTAAACAAATGTATTTCAATGTATAAACAACTGAGAAGAGCATTCTTTCCAGCAGATCTTCAGAAAAGATCCTTTTGGGGGTTGTTTTGTTTGTTTCCTGGAGTTTTTTTTTTTTAATCAGAATCCCAAAGGAATCTAAATATAAATACCGTGGATCTTAATGAAAAAATATTTTCCTCTCAGCTTGTTGAATTGACAAGCTGCAAACAATTTAGGGAAAAAAAAAAGGGGGGGGGGGGATTTAAAGCTAACTAAAATGTAAATTAGTCAATCTAGTGAAAACTGGCTCATGGAAGAGGAATGAAAATAAGGATGGGGTTTCGTTAGGAACAGTAATGCATGCTGACATGGGGACGAACAGAATACTTCTAGGCTGATTAGAAAAATAGTAGTAGTAGTGTATTAATGGGTTGTTTAAAACTTGACAAGGTTAGTGCCTTGTACAAAAACACTAGTGGCTTTCTCATGAGATAGATACCTTGGTGCATGAGTGTGGTTTCAGCCTAGATTGTGCAGCCCTACAAAAATTTCCTGGGGACTGGCAGCATGCGCTACTCTCCTCATGTTCTCTCCTCACGTTCCCTACAGATTGCAATTATGAACTGCAGACTGTTAAGTTCAATGCTGTATCATAAGGGTAGCAGGATAAAGAATCTGTTTGTCCTTTTTGTGGTTGGAAAAGCAAAATGAAGAAAATACTTTTATTAAAAAGGCAAAAATAAATGACCCTTGTGCAGGCAAAACAAAGTAATGATAGTGAGCTGGAATCAACAACAGAAGCTGGAGAGGAATATTTTCCCTATTTGGCTAGCATTCTCACATGTGAGTGATTTCTGTAACAAAACATTACTGGATTTCTTCTTTTTTCTGTTCCTAGAGAATCCACTTTAAAGGGAGGGGTCCTACTCTCTATGCATTATAATGCTAGGACTCAAGTGCACTGTAGTTTAGAGTTCAGCATGTTCTAGCGCTGTAAGATATTGATGGAGAAAACCCTAGATAAATCCTCTCCTATACTTGGGAGATTTATTACAAGCTTCCTTATCAAATCCAGACTCAGCAAATGGGCCACACATGAATGGTAATCTCTGTGTCTGTTGTGCAGCAGAAGCTAGACTGAGCCATTCACAAAAATGAAGCACTCTTTTGAGGCAATCATTACTCACTCAGACTTGCTTGTGTTTGAGCAGTAATAGGTTAAGGCAGTTACATACTGTTTCAGCTTTTCTTTGTTTCTGATAAGAAGAACAAGATATAATCTGTTGTCTGCAGAAATTAGCTGGACATGAGCAGTGGCATATACCAGAGAGACACCTGTTTATCATTCAAAT
Organism: Ramphastos sulfuratus; assembly: GCA_013399055.1. Lineage (NCBI taxonomy): Eukaryota > Metazoa > Chordata > Aves > Piciformes > Ramphastidae > Ramphastos > Ramphastos sulfuratus. The sequence goes on along the minus strand of WBNM01042416.1, from coordinate 154,222 downwards.
AGCAATAGACAGCAGATATTATTAACTTTTCCTGGGGCTCAGCTGGGAGCAGAGCAGGAGAGAAGGATCTAGGTGCACTATTTGGCTATCAGCTGTCTAAATTTTAATGTAACTTTAGTATTAATTTAGTTGCAAACTCTTGTTCTTCAAGTTCTTCAATTAATACTTCTTCACTGTTGGGTCTTTCCTCCCAGATTTGTTAACATCACTTGTATTTTACCTTTGTTAATAATCTTCAGTTACATTATTTCTTTCAGCCATGGACTAGCCGACACATGTGATACTATGAGCCTTTACTTACAGCGCAGCATGCTTAGTGGTGCACCAGCATTATTTACTCTACTAGCTGTAGGGATAAAACAAGGCATATGTTGAGCAAACTGCCTTTTTTTTTTTTTTTTTTAAGGTAACAAGAACGTCTTATATCATCTGAAAAGAAATAGTGAAGAAATGAGATTCTCTCTTCAGTTGGTAACTGTCCTTAGAGTAACTAATTCTCAGATTCTGATAGACTTGGCAAGCCATTTTTGGCAGGACTGTTACCAAGGGTTTATTCACAGAGCAACATTATACAGCTGCTCATTGATTGTTGAGATCACAGTAGCATCAGTGACATGACTATTTTGAATGATAAGTAGGCATGCAGATGTGGGACAGATTTACAGATAACAATTGGGAATGGAGTAGAACTTGTCCAGGTAAGAACCTAACTATTCTTCCCAGGGAAACCTTGCTGTCATATCTTATGATTGTAAATTTAGTAAACAATCTTATGCCATTTCTGATCCTCCTTCTACCATCTGGTTTCTTAACAATGACTCTGCTTTTTAATCACAATAGAAATGGCCCATAACTTATAAATGTTTCAAATTAAAATAATTATGGCAGAGCCTGTAGGTGTTTCTTTTTCAAACAATTATTGTTCTTCCTCTTTTCTATTTCAATAGTGTGCTATTAAAAAGAAATCAGGAATGTAAACTTTAAGCACACTGCTATTAATTACCATTGACCCAATTTTCTGGAAGAACTCACATAATGCAAAAATACCTGGAAAGTCTATTTTATGTTTTATGTGGCTTCTGTCATTCTTAGAAGATATGTAGCCATATTTGATAAGAATATTGTACTTCAAATGTTAAGTGTATCTCAATTGTGAAGTTCTGTTTCACTTAGTGTAGCTAGGAAAAATAAACAGGACCAAGTTTAATATGGGGTGGGGGGGAGGGGAAATAATTACTTAGCTGACGGAAATGAAGACTTTTGTAGTGGTTCAGTTTAGCATTGCTTTGAGCTATTGACAGGAACTGGTATTTTAAGAGATGATGTAAATTTGTCCTTCTCCATGTTTAGAATAGTCAGCAAAATGTAGTTCAGGCACAGATTTCTTCTGCTTGTTTCCCCACCAACGTCAAAAGAGACTCAGTCTGTAAAGGCACTGTTCTGGTGACTAGAACACCTCAGATAATAGAACACATTCCTTCAGGTAAGTATTTGTGACAAGTGATTACTTCTGAATACTTCACTCAGCATCATCTGTACTTTTTCAGGATATGCAGATATGGTGAAAGTGTTGCTATAAATGTTTTAATTTATTTCTATTTTGCTTAGGAAAAGTGTATGTCTCAGAAATGCAGTTTTGGTGTAAAAAATCTGGGCACAGAATAATTGTTCTTAATCATAGGTACAGTTTTTATATGTATTAAACTTATATAAAATGCTTAGTAAAAATAAGTGGTAATTAAACATTCGTATTCCAAATGTTAGCTAGCTTGCAAATTAAGGTCTGGAAAATGGATTTACAAGTCAATACACACCAAAAATAACCTGAGTAGCATAACTTAGTAGCAGAAACAGTTGCACTCCAAGGTTCACGCAGTCAACTCTGGCATGGTAGGCTACCCATGAAGGTACTCTTAATATTGTGGTTTGCTGCCCATGAGAGCATACAAAAGAACAGAATTCTAACATTCTATTCCAAAGTCCTTAATTTTTAGTATTAATGATAGATAAATATACTGTAAATGTACATATTATTTCGTACTAACAACACCATTCTCTGAACAATGTGATAGATGAAGGTAGGTCTCCTGCAGATCTTCCTTCTACAGAAGGATGCTTCAACAGCTGCAGCTATTTTACATAGGATTTGAAAAACAGTAAACAAAGACAGACTAGAGTGCTGTTAAAACCTTATCCACAACAAGAAGTCAGTTTACCACAGCCTACCACTGTCTTTCAGAAGACCAAAAGGTGCAGGATTTTGGACTGAAACGATATAATGCTTGTATAGCCTGCGTATTTCAGTGCCCAGGAAGTACAATCATTAATCCTTCTAGATATTCAGTCTCCAAAATCATATGAATTGAATATCAGGTCCCCAAATTTGGTGTCTTCTTTTTCTCCCTCCAAAGATGCCTGAGCTACCTCCCTCTTGTCAATTTCATTCACAGTCTTAAATGAAACACCTGCATATGAATACTGAAGAATTCTGTCATACAGAACTAAGATACCACTAGAAACAGGATCTGGATACTAGACTCAGGCAACTGCTGTCAGGTGGATTTGGCCTTAGAAAGATATGTATCTCTGATGATGAGTGGTGGAGGACAGTTGAACAGGTTGATGGTGGACACAGACAGGAATTTGGGCCCTCTCGAGACTAGAATACTGTAATTTCAACCCCTGAATGTGTGTATTGTTACATCTAAATCCCTTTGTGTATAAAGCTTCATTCTGCAGCATGCAGAAAATTTGTTGTACGTCAACATCCACTTCAAGTAATTTCTCAGAATCGTTTGCTTTAGTATGACTAAAGCATCAGAATTGCAGCAGTACACTGAAAACCATGTCTGATTTTCAAGTTTAAACATTATAAATTCTCTCATCTTTTTCCTAGTCAGAGAAAACTTGCTCAAGGAATATTTTAGGAAACTGCATTTATGCACGTGCTCTGGTTTCATTTTATTAGTGTCTGAGAATTATGTCTTAGAATTATTAGCTGTAGGAAAAAAAAAAAGAGAGAGAAATTAGGATAAAGACATCTACATTGGTTATTATAACACATTTTGTTAATGGAAAGCTGGTGTATGCAGCTGAGAAGTTTAAAGTATTTTTAATATACAAAACAGAGCAGTGAAACAGTAACACTAAATAGAAAAAAAAACTTTTTAAAAAGAAAAATCTAACTTGTATGCCTTGGCTTTACACAAAGACCCTATATGCATCAACCTTGGGTCCACTCCTTTCTTTGGCTTGCCACTAAAAGAAGCTTTTAGTTGCTCTCTGAAATGGGAGAAATTAAAAAGCTCCAGCCTTACTTAATTCATTGAAAAGATAAAACAGGAGCAGTTGCAGATTGGTAATTATAACTAGCAGTATTTCACCAATGCTGAAATACAAAGCCCAGGTTACTCAAATGAGGCTAAAGATGGAGGAAACTGACTCTTTAGGAACAGTATTTAAAAAGAAGTACCAAAACAAATGATTGAAGAGTTAGAAAAGATCATTTTGACTATACACATTACATGATTAGGTGGGTGGGAGAGCATTAGAATAAACAAAAATGACTCAATGGAAACCACTTTAAAGTGAAATGTATTCTACTTACTGTTTTCAGCACCTTCCCCCTCCCCCGTCAAATCTTTTCTCCTTCCCACCTAGAGGGGGAAAAAAAAGGGAAAAAACATGTGTAGGGGAAGGTTTCCCCATCAGACATTTCCAGTGACTCTATTATCTCCTAACATTCAAGTAACTGTGCTCTGGTGACTCATGGCTTCGTTCTAGTGCTGGAGATGAATTTGCAATGATTTCATTTTTAAAGTATTGTACTGTTAGAAACTGCATTTATGGGGAAGAAAAATCCGAACATCTCATGAACATTTGCCAAAGCATGTCACGTAAGATGAACTGCTAACTTGCAAGGCGCTCTCATCATCTTTAACAGCCCTCCACCCCAAAATTTATTACAAATGGCTGAAGAGACTTACTTTTTCTTATGAGGTCAGTTGGATAGCCACACAATGAGAAAGGGCTGCTCTTTGTTCAGCTAACGTCCTCCTGCATTGCATTAGTGTGCTCCATGACAAGTGAAGACCAATACATAAGACACATAGGAAAATAATTAGGCTCTCCCTGAGGGAACATGCAAATATATTAAAAAAAATCTCTATAATATAATCTCAGAAATCAATAACAAAATTAATTAGGCATACACTACATTTACAGTTGGTTTTAGTTTACTTTTTAGCAACCTGCCACAAAATAATGTTAGAATTAGATGTATGAGAACTGAATTTCATTGTAGGAATTTGTTTTCTGATGTTAATATGGTAAATGCTTCTTTGATTAGAATGCACATATACAGAACTGTTTCAAAAGCTAGCAGGTATTTTTAAAAATGCACCTACTTACTGATATACTTTTTATAACTGTTACTCATTTTTGTTTATCCTCTCACCTTAAGCAGAAAAATGCCTTCCTAACACAAGAACACGTCAGACATGATTGTAAAAGCGTCATGGTTATTCTCCTAGTAAAAGATTGCATCCAAATACATTAGCTTTTATCAAAAAGAATGTACTCTTCTTCCTGCTTTTCTTTCCTTGGTCATACCCTTTTTGGTTTTGCCTACAAATGCAAACTCTGAACTTTCACATCATCTAACAAGACAGATTTTGGTGACAAAAGCCTGAATGCCCAAACTTAAATTACAAACTGCTTTTTGTAAACAGTATGCAACTGTTAAGTCTCTTTTTTAGAGCTGGCTAAAGCTACAACACCCAAGGAAGGATGCCAGTTTAGTGTCTTCCTTCCAAGTTCTCCTTCTGGTAGGAAAAAAAGGAAAGATTTACTATAAGCAACCTCAGGGACTTCCTCTCGTACAGCAACCACTGGCCAAGCAGGCATGAGCAGACAAGTAACTTTCAGGGCTGAGGAGACTCAAATGTAGCACAAAAAGTGTATTCCATGCCAGGCATACATCCAAACAGGGAAGACAGAAGCTCATAAAGTGAAGTCTTACATCTCACCCACACAATCAGCTTTTTTGCTCAGATCCTTATGATCTTGAATTACTGGATTCTTGATATTAATTCATGGTTGATTTCTGAAAGGCTGATCCTAGTTCCATGAGAAATCACACTTTTCTGTGAGGTATAGACATTGGCTAGAACAGATGAATTTATGGCTTTTGAGGCAGTAATGATGCACTGCTTTTTGATACTTACCACATGCATATACTAGTCCCACGATTCATTTCCCTCATCAGGATAAAAAATACTGAGAAAGAAAAATAATTTAAAAATCATTAAAAAAAAAAAAGGTGAATAAAAAGAGTTATTATAAAGCATTAAGTCTCTAGCAGCATAAAGGTTATGCTATTTCCCTGATGTGAAAGATCTTGGGGAGAAAAGTATGTGAAGCTGTATCTACCACATCTTACACAAGATAATAAACATTATGCCACTTGCTGTAAGCAAAAGAGGAAGAACAAGTATTCTATTCAATACAGACAAGGCCTATTTCCATATGCATTTTCTAAAACCTAAACCAGCAAGTTAGAAAATCTCTCTGGGTTTTCTTCCGATTCTTTGTCAGCTCTAAGCTGAGTTCTGCACTTGTTTGTGACATCACCCAAAATGAACTTCTTTTTGCTCCCTGCAAAAGTGTTGAATTTGATAGAATTTCTTCCCTGTTAAGAAATCAGTCAGACAACTAAGCCAGCCTACTGCATGTTGATGAGACTCTCACAATAGGTCTGAAGCTTGTTAAACTGTAATTTCAGATCACAGTTAAGTAATTCTAGGAATCTGATGAATTCCATTACTGATATACTGATACAGTATGGGAGTGCTACAGTCCCTTGCTCCACAACCATGAAGGGCCTTTATACCATGAATGGAAAACAAAAAGTCGCAGAGCCCTTTGATATCATTCCAATAAAACCTCACCACATTCAAAGCCTCATAAATTCTGTTAGCAACACAACATACTCATGTTGGTTTCAGTAGAGGAGGTGCTGGAAAAGGCTTTCTTGTTTCAAGAACATTTATAGAGGGAGTTATAAAAACAGTGGTAAATCCTTCCTTCAGATCCATTAAAGATCACGGTACAAAATGCTATTATCTGATTTCTGTCTGTGCAATGACTTTGCATTCCCAGCAAAGATGATGAAAGCAACAAAGTGGTAGGGAAATTTTAAAATATAAAGTAAAAAAAAAAAAAATCACCCTAATGAAGAGCTCTGAACTCACAAGCAAGAACTGAGGTTTCACCTCCAAGATTCAATGAAAGGAGAAATCAATACTGTTGCACAGATTTGATTCTGAACAAAACAAGGAAGATATGGTTGTATTTAACATGCATCTTAAATCTTGTTCCCTGGTCTAGCAGAAAATTTAGTTCTTGTTCATGGTGCAAGAGCCCTTTTATCATCTATTTGCCTGAGAAATTATCTACTTGCTGCTGCCTGAAAGTCTGTTGTTGCCTGTAAATAACAAGAAGCGTATCACAATTTTGTTTTCCACCATCTTTTATATTTATTGAAAACCTGCTACATCTTGAGAGGTCTAAAATAACCTGTAGAAATAATTCCCCAACTACTAAAAACAGCATTTGGAAGAGCAACCAAAAAAAACATGTTTTCAAACATTTGAAAAATCAACCAGCCAAAACACTTCACAAAGCTAGCAGCATTTGTTGACTTAATTTTACTGGTACAGCTTTTGATACAGCCAATGCACAAAGCTACTTCAATGGTACTTATAATAGGTTCTGAATATTAATATTGTAATCATTTATTAGATGCCTGTTTCTAATAATGACTTTTAGAGGCTTTTACAGCTGAATGTATGATGTACAAAGCAGTTCAATAAATTATTTTGCAGTTTTAAATATCAAACACATTACTAGGGAGATAGATTCACTTTCTGAACCAGCAAGCAAAAGAAACATAACATGGATCTGATAGCAGAAGAATCTTCAAGAATTCATAAAATGGAATTATTATTTTCTCTACATCTTTCTGCCTTTTTTTTTTTTTTGGGGGGGGGCAGGGGCAGCCAGACTCCCAGACCTGGGGGCTTGCTGGAATACCATCCCTATGCTTGAGGCAGAATGAAAGTTTTCATTCAAGGAGAAATTAAAGCAAGGCAAAATGCATCAGCCTTTGTTAATGAACTCTATAAATCAAATCTCATTTATATTCAGAAATAAATATCTAACAGGCATCTTCTATACTCCATACATTTGTGCCCATGCACAGATGCATAAGACAAAATGAAACTTAGTGCTTTTAGCAATTTTTAGTTTTGGAATAAACATCAATTATGGGAATGTCTGTTCCCATAATTGTCGTGGGTTTAAAGAGACGACAGAGTGAAACTCTCAAACGAATTGGAGGAAAAAAAAACAGAATTGTATTTTGAAAGCGTTAGAGATAGAAGTTACAAAGCAGATACAGAATCCATAAGCATATCCCCTGAATTTTCCCCAACCCAAAACTAAATCTATCATCCCCAGTGCTCCAGTTCTCCCCCCCCATGCCTCCGCCATCCAAGAGGCCTAAGCACAGCCTCTGGAGGCCCCAACCAGGCCTATCCTTACATGTTTGTCCCGATAACACAGCTCCTGCCCGGCGCAAGGCTGGAGGGGGAGGAAAGGAGAACAAGCTGGCCTTGCCGTGAGCTTATGAAGAGATAGCAGAATTGTGGGATTGAATAACATATCTTTCAAGTCCCTAGAGGACTTTTTAACCCTATAGTTCCCAACCTGGGACA
>WBNM01042416.1:0-145911 GCA_013399055.1 Ramphastos sulfuratus | reverse complement strand
TTCCCCGTACGGGCCACCAATTAATTCTGTCGTGGGTTTAAAGAGACGACAGAGTGAAACTCTCAAACGAATTGGAGGAAAAAAAAACAGAATTGTATTTTGAAAGCGTTAGAGATAGAAGTTACAAAGCAGATACAGAATCCATAAGCATATCCCCTGAATTTTCCCCAACCCAAAACTAAATCTATCATCCCCAGTGCTCCAGTTCTCCCCCCCCCATGCCTCCGCCATCCAAGAGGCCTAAGCACAGCCTCTGGAGGCCCCAACCAGGCCTATCCTTACATGTTTGTCCCGATAACACAGCTCTTGCCCGGCGCAAGGCTGGAGGGGGAGGAAAGGAGAACAAGCTGGCCTTGCCGTGAGCTTATGAAGAGATAGCAGAATTGTGGGATTGAATAACATATCTTTCAAGTCCCTAGAGGACTTTTTAACCCTATAGTTCCCAACCTGGGACAATAATTTAATCTGTAAAACATATTTTATAAAATAGTAATCACTTCTCTGTTTTCTTCTGAAAAGAAATAACTGTTCTGAGATGTAACCATACTTTCTACACATCTAATTTATACCACTGGAAACCTAAGACAACCCTTTCAAAAACATATTTGCAAAAAATAATTTTAGAATGAAAGATTGAAAAAAAGGGACTGGAGCTTATTCCAGCTTTTCTTGCTGTTTGGGTTAACTTGACCTATTTGCAATACTCATGACTGACACAATAATGGCACAGTAAGATGGCAAAGACTGATAGCACTATTTGAGTTTTCTGAGCCTGACCATCATTTGGGGATACAGTGTACCAGAAACAGACACAAAAGCTCCACTTCTAACACAGAAATTCACCTGACTGATGGCAGCCTGACTCCAAGCTTCCTGCTTGTCTGAGGTAAAAATCACTTTTCAGGCCTGCCCTACTCTTTGGCTTTGCATACCTTACATGTCCCTATAGAGCACGTTTTATACAGTGGGCCTTTATACAGTTTTGTGTAAGGTTCCAAGTACACAGCTGATGTGCTGTTTTTTTCTTCTTTTCTTTTTACATTTAGTTTGATTAGGTTAAGCTTTACAGTTTGCTTTGTTCCAAAGTTTGTAAGGATGAATGTTTGAAAGCATTAATACATTTCCTTATTTGCACAGAAAAAAAAAAAAAGGGAAGAAGATTCTTTTTAATGAGACACTCCCAGCAATGAGCATAAAAGAATTTTGTGTGTTGTTGTAACAGTGGCATAAGTCAAACTATACACCAAATGTTTCACAATTTGTAGTTTCCTTCATTAAGTATAAAGATTACTTTTGAATATAATGTCTTATTCTGTTTGGAGTTCAAAACGCTTTTCTAGTATGTTAAGCCTCTTCCCACAAATTTCACTTTCAGGAAGTTTGAATTGGCTGCTTTTCCAAAGAGGTTTGAAGGATGCCAGTGTTTTCAGCTCTGTAAACTCAAAATGAACTTGTATTCACATTTCAGATCAAATTAAGTCTTGTCTTTTAGTTTTTAACCACTGCAGTAGCACTTTGGATTCCAAATATCCAGGTGGGTTTGTTTTGGTTTGGTTTTTTTGTTTTTGTTTTTTTAAACTTTGTAAGCATTCACTCTTGTTTTCCCTGGTCTAAATTAGAGGCTGAGGGAGAATTCAGGCTCCATGTAAATGTGACAAATAGTAGTCTGCTGAAATAGCTGACATGAAGTGGTCTCTCCAAACACCTGAGAAGATCCACTGAAACATGTCTCAGATTTATTTTTCTTTTTAGATGATGCTCATTAAATATATTAGCTTTAAACATTTTGAGTTAACCAATGTAATAGTGGTAGTAAAAGCAGTAGTGGTAGCAAATAATGTTAATAAGAGCAGTAGCAGCAACAATTTGCTTTTGTTTAGCTTTGGAGGAAACCAAAGCAAACCAAACCAAGCCAAACCAACAAAATACATTAGTTGGGGAAAAAAAATAAAAAGGCACCAACTCACTCATTATCCCAAGGACTTCTGGAGTGATAAGCAGTTCAAAGTAAATTTTGAAGTACAGCCACTCACAGATACAACACAAAACAATTTTGAGGAGTGCATTACACAAATGGTGAGCAAGAAGAACCTAGTAACACAAAAGAAAATGCATTTCACAAGTAACTACTCAATCTGCAGAGTAAGAGGTGATCTCAGGCCAAATCAAGGACAGTCTGTTACCACCAGTACACAGCTTTTTGTTGATGATACTATTGACATTTACCTTCAGTCTTTAACCTATGTTCATCAATGTCATATTTGATGCATTATTGGGCTACTTCCAACAAGAGATCTTTTCAGTAGTCATTCAGAAAACCATAGGAGTCTACCAATATCAAACAAGGGTCAGATCCTGCAGATACATAGGCTTGTCAGCCAAGGGAGCCATGGTCTACACAGCAGTACTGTAAAGCAGCCTTAGTTCCTATTTTTAGCTGTGAACTGACTGAAGACAAGAGTGGCTAACCTTACTGAACTCTACTTACTGAATTGCATTACATCAGTTTATTCTCCAGCAGGATCAGGGAGTCCTGAATTTCTTCTCCTGCTTGCAGGTGTTTTCACCTTCTGAGACAAAAGTCAATATGATTCAGATCTCAGAGGGGGATTTAACAGAATACAAGATTCCCATTCTGTAGCTAGATAGGATTTCTTGAAATACGAGGTGGAAAGATACTCAGATTGAATAAAGCAGACTGAGGCAGTTCTGCTGCCTGTTGATTGTCAGCTGATGCACAGAACCCTGTTGGATACAGCATAATAGACTCTTCTCAGTGACTGGAAGGACGACAACCTGAGACAAATACACTGCTTTTACCTTCGTGCCTCATCCACAACAGACATCACCCTGACATAGGCAAAGACTCAATAATTCTGAAACATATTTCGATTACAAAAGTAATTATACACAATTAATTACAGCATATAGCAACAAATATCAATACCTAGAAACAGCTTGAAGTGTCTCCCAATTAATACATTATTGAAAAAACTGTAGAGAATAACATTTTTACACATTTTCTGTGTTTATTCATTTGTAGGGTTAGATGGTCAGGTGCTTTAAGACAATTGCTTCAGAAGACGTGAAACAGAAACCTCAGAAGTCTTCAAAGAAACACTGCTACTACCAAATGTAAACCAGCACTATAAAACAGTCACAGTCACATAATTTAAAAGGTATAGTCAAACTGCACTACAATAAGTATTCTAGACAGTAGATGTCCTAATTGTAATTTAGCAACACCCTTTGGCTACCTGATCTAGTTAAATAAAGTAAGTGACAGACAGTTACTGAGTAAAATACACCTTATAAGGCAAAGAAAATACTTCCGTTTGAGATTTGCAATAAGCAACAAACATAATGCTAAAAAGGTTTTGATTTTCAGATGAACACAATAAATATGATGCTGCTAAAAGTTCCACAGTTTCGTTTGTTTGTTTTTTTAAATAATATTTGTGAAGTTTTTCTTGGCTTAATAATGTGGACAGTCAAAACACTTCCTGAACTGTGTATTCCAAGTCAGGGAATTTATCAATAAAACTTCTGAATATATCCATAAGGTAAAAAGAGTGCTACAGTTATAGACATCAAAGATAACCTCCATTGCCGATAAGCATTTGAAATACAAATTCACTATACTATATAAATAAAAAAAGGTCAGATAAGCCTTTTTTATATATAAATGGACAAAAGTCCTCTAAGAAACTTGAGGCCATGTAAATTTAAGGCACTATATAAAAATGGATTCAAATCACCTCAGTGTACATCCAGTCCTAACAATCAGTCCTAATCTGAAGACTCAAGCAAACAGTGCTTTTATTTACTCTTTTGTAAGGGAGAAAAAAATAAAGCTAAGACAAATGTTACAATTCAGACTCCAAACTATAAACAGATTTAGGTTTTAGAAAACATAAACCAGGGCACTGTGCATTTCTGGATAGCAAACACAAGCACTGGTTTTGGACAAATGCACGCAGTAGGTCTCAAAATAACTTGAGTTTTACTTTGTAGATTTACATAACCAGTTTTCCAGATATTCTGGAAACTTTTGAAATCTGTCTCTCTGTAGAGAATAACTTTCAGTCACAAGGAAAAGAAAGAAAAAGACACAAAGTTTATGCCACCACTACAAAAGGTCTTTACAACAAGAGACAAGCCACAGCATATTCTGAGTATCAGCTTATCATCGGCTGGAATAATCCAACATATCTAAGAGAATTTAAGTGGGCTAAAAATGTCATGGAAACAAACATCTACCTAAAGTTTGAGAACCTCTTGCTCCTGGAAAATGCCAGAGATGCCAAAACTTGCACAGGTCAGAAGCAAAAATTCAGTGAATTTATTCTTGATACAAGAATGCAATAACAAAGGAAGTGTCCGATTTCTTCTCAATTAGATCCCAGAAATATAGGGAAACAAAGGGAATTGAATAGAGGTCATGATTTTTTTTTTTTTTTAATCAATTAGACTATATGTCAGCATTAGTACTGGATTTCAGACAAAGATTTCTGCAATAGGAAGGTAGCGTGAACAAGATATACCAGATGTGTATCAGAAAAGATTCACGTCTAAGTAGTTGTCTTCAGCTGCTAATACAACTTCAGGCTAAAGTTCACACCAAATGTGCAGCAGCCAGCAGATGTTAAAATCAAAATTTTTCTGCTCTGCACCATTGAACTACATTCCTCCACACAAATACCTGTAAGCACTGTTAACTAAAGCAAAGCATGGTCTTAAAGAGGAAGTACTAGATCTGAGAAAGGTCACTAGAATCTTTTTTTTTTTTAATTTAGTCTAAATGAAGCCACACAAGTGGGATGTATTATGTTGTCTGTTTTGAATACTTGGAGATTCTGGATGTTAATTCAGAAGGCAATCCACTATAAAATAAAACAACAGAATGCAGGCAGCAGCTTTTGAGCTGCACATGCTTTGCTTGTCAGTTTATATGCAGTATTTCAGACTGGCAAAACTTATCAGCTGAGATAAACAGATTGAGGAGAACTGGGGGTGGTGGAAAAGGCAAATACACTACTATGCACTACTTCTGCTGTCCCTTCTGGTCATGTCCTTGCAGCTAAACAGTTCTCTGAGTAAAGTCAAATGACAGATGTTAGCTGTTAACCCAGTTTAAGCTACTTTTGTTTCTTATCCAGTAGGTTTTGATCAGCAGCAACTGTGGAGGAGCAGGTGCTCAAAAATCATGGTTTTCATCTCCTTTCAATGTCCTTGACTTGTTTATCCTGTCTGAGCTACAGTTAGTTTCCTGATTGCATTGTGACTCTCAACAAGTGCCCAAACTATCTCAGAAGGTTCACTTTTCCTGTCTAGGCTTCAGCCTCACTGTATTTTCAGTGATCATCTGTCAAACCTACCTTGTTATGTCAATTCACCTCTGGAATCTCTGGATGTATACTAGTATAGCAGGCTGTTGATTTTCCTCTAATTTTAAAATACCTCTGGACCATCACATAAAATTACCATTCAGTCCCAGTTTTGACTTCTACAAAGAAAATGAGACATTCTACCATCTATTATTACATTACCACATTCTCCCACTTGAAAGAAGTAGCCCTAAAACAGATCTGAATCAGAACAGATGAAAGGGGCTTGCATTTTTATTTCCCTGATACTCTTAAATTCTCCTTTCCAAATTGCTGTCATGTTCTAGATACTGAAGCAGTGATTTCACATTGCTTAAGGCCATTTATATTTATGTAAGTATGAAGATGAAGTGTGGTGAGGGCTAGATCAAGATGCTTAGCCTTGAAAGTAAAAATATGTCTGTTAGAACAGAGGGGGAAATGAAAAGGTAAAACAAAAGTAGAGTTATTTTTAGCTCTGATCTAGGAAAAATCAGCCAGGAACAGAGTTGCCAGGTAGCATATTTTCACAAGTAAGCACCCTAGCTGCGATTAAAATACAAAGAGCTGCAGATGTGTTGCATACTCATTAATAGACAATGAGTTTATGTCTCCAGTTAATGATTTTCATACTCCTTTTAAGCTACAGTTAATACAAAGCTCAAGTTAAGGTCGTTGCCTTTATTTTTACATGCCACCACAACCCAAGTGAAAATGTATGAGTTGGACTAATGCTTTATTATACTACTGATATAAAACTTTAGTTGTGCTCACCTCCATGTTCAGTTATGTGCTATAGAGTCCTTTTTACTTAACATTAAAATCCCTAATTTCCTTACCATCAAAAAAATCTCCCTCCCCCTAGATCTTATGGTAGGGCAATATAGTCACCTCTGTTTTACAGAAGGAACCAAGATACAAAGTCCATAGAAGAATGTCTCCTGAGACACAGTCCCACACTTTGGCTACAAAGTCAAGCACTTCCTCCATTGTAGTCTTTTGATCTCCTCTTTACAATCGTGAATGACTAAGCTATAAGGAATCTTTGTCTAAAGAGCAGGCTCTAAGAACAAACAGACAATTAGGATTATTTCCAAAAACTGACCAAGCTTCTCAAGGAAGACTCGAGTCTTACCCAATTCCAACTGAGTATTCAAAGCATGCATGCTCATAGAGAACTACAGGCACCACATGTTTAAGCACACTCAAAACTTCTAAACATACAAACTCAGGGCCAGTGAATTCTATTCATGCAGCTCACAAAAAACACACCACACAGACATCTTTAGTTTTCAAAAGATCAGTGCATGTATATTATTTGGGCATTGAGACAATGTACAAGGCCAAAACTCCACAGGGTCCCAATTCAAGCTATTTGCCAAAGTAATGAAATATCCATCTAAGCAAAAATTACTGCAATAATTAAGTGGGTTGGAGGTCAACGTCCTCACCTTAAACCATGGAGGCAAAAGAAGAAATAGAGTATGCAGCAGCTGCTGTCATTACTAACACTGAGTAGGATATTTACTTTACTTGAGGCAATAGTTTGGTTGGTCATCAGGTTTCTAAAGTCAAGAAGAATGCTACTATTCCAATGTGGTGACAACTCAACAGAAGCAAATTCAAAGGAGGAACCTGAAGGGTAAATATGAAGGCCACAAATAGCAAAGTAGGAAATGGGATTCAAATATGAGAGATCCTGTTCAGTAATTTTTAAGTTATACTTGATATTGTGGTTTAGGCCCAGACAGCAACTAAACACAGTATCACAGTATAAGCAAGCAACAGCACCTCACTCCACAGCACCTCACACTCACACCAACAGCAGCTCGCTCACTCTTCCCTCCCTCTGCCTGATGGGATGAAGAGAAGTGGAAGAAAAAGATAAAACCTTATAGGTTGAAATAATAAGAGCTTAATAGAGCAACAAAAAGATAGAAGAAAAAACAGAACTAATAACAGTAGCAGCAATAATGCTAATGTATTATTATATGTAAAATGAGTGAGGTACAATGCTCACCACCCAGAGCCTGCTGCCCAGCCTGCTGTACTACCCACTGGAATCACATTGCTTCCCCCAGCCAGCTCCCTCTCTATACACTGTTAAGCTAACATCACCACAGCCATTACACCATGACCCAAAGTGTCATGTCTAAATGTTTTTTTTTTTTTAAACACCTTCAGGGACAGTGACTCCACCACCTCCCTGGGCAGCTTATTCCAATGCCTGCCCACTCTTTCTGATTTTTGTACTACAGATAAAAAACTGGGGGGGGGGGGAATTAAAAATAGTGGTTTTCATTCTGACTTGAAATTGTTCAGAAAAGTCTGTATGTACAGCATGGATTCTAGTACAAACTATTCAGATGGAGTTTAATTGTCCACTTTGTGAAAGGGTTGCTCATTGTCTTTTTGACAGCTGAAAGGAAGTTATCGAAGATGTAGCAGAAAGAATTCTTTATATTCCTCCTAGTATTTTTAAACTTCCTTATTCTTGAAGCAAAGCACAGACTACTCTTGATTATCCGTTCAGACCATTTATAATGAATGTGTGCAGATTGAGACAATCTCTTCCCTGCTGTGCAAGCACTGATCACAATAGCAGTCCCTAAGACCCATAATTTTCAGCTTCATTCCCAGAGCTTGCAAAGCCACATTTAACAGATCTCATAGTTATACATAGCAGAAGCTGATCCTCTCTCTTCTGAAGTGAACATAGCACTGAAGGAGTGTGGGGGTGGGGAGGAAGTCTTTCCTAAAATAAATCCTTTTTAAAAAAATATGATTTCCTAGCTTAACTGACAAGTGATTTTTATGCTAGGTTTTACATAAGACTGTTTAACATGGATGTTGCTCTCTACATACCTTACTATATAGACTTAATGTGATAGGGTAGTGGGTCTTTTCATCGTTGTCTGCAGAGACTTCAGCTATCCATTCCCCAAACAGTAGACAGCCTCCTTTTCTTGGCATGTGTACATATCTAAAATTTCCCAGCTCAAGCCTCAGATGTTCTTCATACAGAAGGAAGCCAAAGTTCATGATTTCAAGGCTTCAATGACATCCATGAAATAGCCTAAAAGCCAGAAGTATGTGCAGTTACTGTGAGGAAAAGGCAGAAGATACAATTCACCTTAGTCTACACATTTTTCAAGACAGCACAATGAAGTTACATAGACAACATGGACCAATTTTCAGTGGGGATGAATGCAGAATTTCCTTAGAAGGAGTAGATAAAGTCTTAAGGATTGGGAATTAGCTGGTATATTAGTCCTGTACCTATTCTTTCAAGGAGAAAAGCACTAGTTCTGTTTTGTACAGGCAGGTGAGCACAAAAACCTAGGCACATTTAGAAGCTTAAACATTATAACCAAAGCAGTATCAAGAATGTTCTAAGCACTGCTTATCTACTGTTTCTGTATGAGAAGAAACAGCATAATTACACAGAACAAGGAAAGGAACTCTGCCTCCCTTAGAAATAGTACTTAACCAAATACAAAGTATTTTCACATACATATATGATTACGAAACTTATGTCCTGGCTTTTTATTTATCACTACTGGAATTAAGTCATGCTTTTTCCTTTCAGGCCTCAAAGACACTGTCAGCACCAAAATGTTTTTTTATTGCTTAAGAATGAACTAAACCATTTACTCAATAATTCATTACTCTTTTGAAGAAATTGAATTTAAATCTGAAGTCAAGCGTGGAAGATTTTTTCTTTTTTCTTCAGTCTAGTGCTGACGCAAACAAATTCTTATTTCCATTTTCATCACACCTCCCTGGCTCCTGCCTGTGGACTCAGAATAATTTCTTATTTAAAGACTGTCTCTCATGCTGTGCACACAAATTCAGTGGGGAAGGAACATTAATAGTTTTGAACAAGAACCAACCCTAAATGCAGTGCCTATTCTCATTCTTAAATGCAGCACTGAGCTGGATTATTAGAATCTGTTTAACAGTAAAGTTCCCTAAACTCATCTTCAAGTGAGTAACATAATTGTACCAAAACCATCAACATTTTCTGTAGAGTTAACCGAATTACAATCTTGGTATGACACATCTGCAGAACTTGCTAAATCTTCCGTAAACTTTAACGTTTGGGAGTTTTTGTTTTAGTTTGTTAATTGGGATGTTTGTTTCTTTTTTGTTTCGCAACTATATGATTTTTATTTGCAGGTGAAATTGAAGTAATTTACATATAAAGTGCAGAATATCAACAAATAATAGACACAATGAATTTCAATGAAGCAATATGCATTAGAAAGGATCCTGTCCCTGTCCTCTCTAGGTTGAGCCTACATGCTGTAAATGAACTCAGAGTACAACGCATTTTGAAGCAATGGAAAATTTATATACTATCTTCTCTTGTAATGTTGCCAGCTTCAAATATTCCTTACAATAAATACTATTTCTATGCCATTCTCTGAAACCTTTGTAAGTTTGATTTCCAGCTCTAAGCATTAATGTTTTCATTCATTCTTAGCCAGTTTCTTGCTGTTCTGTTTGCTGCACATAACATGAACCTTAAATGCTTCCAGCCTTCAGCCATAACACATCATCAAACCTGGCAAGACTATTGTTGATTCTACACATCTGGAAACCATAACTTCAGAAGAAAAAACAACCAAACAACCAACCCCCAAACAAGCAAACAACAACAAAATGAAACCACAACCTAACCAAAACAACACCCACCAAAAAAACCCAGAAATTCTCCTCGGCAAATTTTACTTGGTCATATGTAATATATGTTTGAAAGTAATTTTAATAGGAGAAGTATAGAGCTAACTTTGCACTTCATTCTGATTTTTTATGTACTATGCACAACGCTGATTCAGACTTTCTCTTTTAAGCAATCTGAAAAAAAATCTCAGGTTTCTATCAGAAAGTGTGTATTTTCTGCAATTAGCATGATTTTTAAATTATAATTTTGATTTCTAGTGATTCTTTAAGAAGTTAAATTTTCATACAAATAGCTGAAATTTAAAAGACTGGAAAGTCTTTATTTTCATCTTACTTACAAATGACAGAGGGGAAAGAAATCCAGTCAGCTCCCATATTCTCTTTTGGTACTATTTCAGAGCATGTTGTATTCCTAGACTGTAAGGTCAGAATGACAAGGACATTTTAATTACTCAGTGATAGCATTCACTAGTAGGAGAGGAACACCAATCGTTCCATGAAAGAGTTGCTTGTAGTGTTGTAGCACTCTCTGTCATAGATCAAATCCCTATTGCTACGGTCATTTAACCAGTGAGGTGTTGATCAAGAATATTTCTGTGGACTGTTTTGCTTGCTCCCTCTCACCACAGTGAAAGGTATATTTGTAACCAGCCTAACAAGTGCCATGCTGGTCCATTAACTTGCTTGACTTGACTAAAGACCCTAAACCTCAGTTCTGATAGATGCTGCAGTCTGGTCTTTTCAGAAAACACACACGAGTAGTTATTTCCATATTCTGTGCTAGATAAACTAGTAGCTGATTAGCTTCTGACACCCTCATGCTTGGTAGAAATACATGCAGAAATAGCCATTAAAAAAAAAAAAAATCAACATATCTATGACATAATACAATGGATGGAAGCATAGAGATATATTCCACATTGACTATCATTCAGGGTCATTATTTGGTGAAGTCAGCCTCCAGAGCTGGCCAGTTTTCCTTTACTGCATTTGTTCAGTAATGTCAGCCCTGTGTGTGAGCTAGAAG
Organism: Ramphastos sulfuratus; assembly: GCA_013399055.1. Taxonomy (NCBI): domain Eukaryota; kingdom Metazoa; phylum Chordata; class Aves; order Piciformes; family Ramphastidae; genus Ramphastos; species Ramphastos sulfuratus. Next base: position 134,832 of record WBNM01042416.1, on the reverse strand, counting down.
CCTTTACTGTGGCAACTGCTAAGTAGATCAGGAAAGGTTAATTACCACGTGCTTGCGTATAAAGAGATCTGAGATGAGAAAGGGAACTCAGTGTGATTAAACACAGGTAAAACACCAGGTTGGTTGTTGAAGCTATCCATTATTGTACAAGTAATTTTCTACCAGAGCACAGATTTTACTTTAGTCAGGAAGCTGATTCACTCAGCATTTTTCCCTTCATAGCCTATGTTGGGCAGTAGCTGAACAGTTCTTGCATGCAGATGTATTACAGACCCATAAAACATTACCACGATTTACTGAGCCTGGTGAGGATGCATTTGTTACAGCTTTTGTTTTAGATCCAGTACTGTTGTCTGCCTCCTAGGGCCATAAAGCAAGTCTTTTTATAAAGAGCTACAGATTTATTCTTCCTCTTTGAATAAGTAACAATGTGTTTTGTTAAAAACTCCTGAGAGTAAATGGATTTCCTATAGAATCCCTTTTTGTTTGTGGGTGCGATGAAAGCATTTGGCACTTACTGGTTCCCAGGATATCCCCATTTTGCTGTTTTTGGGTTTTTGTTTGTTTTGTTGGTGGTGGTTTGGTAGGTTTGTTTGTTTAAAAAAAAAAAAAAAAAGAGAAGAGATCAAGCATACCGAGTGTTAAAATGAGGTTTTACACTAATCTCCAAGTAAACGTAACAAAGGCTTGCCACTTTGACATTTGGATTAGGTATAATGTCACATTTTGTTCTTAAAACTGAACTAAGAGGTGAATCTATCTAGATGGCCTCCCAAAATCCAACCCTTTTCCTCTAAGTTTTATATTCTACCACTCCTATTTCCACTTATTTACAAAACTCTGCAAAAAAATATTGTGATCAAAGGCATGTGTTAACTCTCCACATCCAGCCTTATAACAGAGAGAACTGCAGACGGAAATTTATTTAAAAACATTGAACTTCCATTTGACTATCAAACTCCTTATAGGTGATTGGTTTATGTTCCACTAGCAATGTGGTTCAGTGAACACAAATTCTAACAGAGACCTACTGATCTTATCAATACATAGAAGACATTGTAAGATGACAATGCTAAAAGGCTTCAGGTAGGGTTGGTCAACAGCAGTAAGAGCTTTTGAGAAGCAAACATTGTTTACACTGAAGCAGAGAGATATTGAACAAATCTGCAGAGACTTTTTGGCCAATACTAATGATTTGTAATAAATTACCAGGGATCAGTGAGCTCTTTAACACATAATGCATAACCTACTAATCTCAGAATTATCTATCCCCGTTTTGGAACAGCCAGGACTTTTCCAACATAAATATTTCAAATGCAAAACACTTGAATTTTCTCAGAAGCTGCCAGCCATGTGCCATCCCAGTCCTTGTTTCCCTTTAAGAAGTCGTCATCCTATCCTGTTCTCTAGCCAACATATTTCCCCTTTTCAGCATCTGCTCCTTCTTGTCAGCTTCTTAGAGCTCTATTCTTAATATCAGACTGTTCATATTCATCAAATTCAAAGCATTTATTACAGAAACTGCAAGACATATCCATACCCATGCAGAGTACAAAGTGCTAGTTCATGTTAGTCATTCTCAGTCTACAAGGCATCTATAGGAAAAAAAAAATTATCTACAGTCAATCAAAAGTTTGTAAAATTTTTACAAGAACAGTTCAAAGTGCCTTCACTTTAAGACCCTTCCCCACAAGAAAGCTGCTTTATATGTTTCTTTCAGGGGAAAAAAACTTTGTATTGAGGATATCTATATAATTATTTATATGGATCCTTCATCAGGAAGAGGACAGACATCATACAATATGACTGTGCATGCAGAATAAATAAATAAATATTTGCATAGTTCTATGATATTGCCACTGCTTTCTGCAGTCACTTATATACCTCTGAAATCCAAAACTACTGAATATGGAAGTTGCATCAGATTTGGCTATTTGAACACCACTTCTTCAGCTTGACAAAAAGTTTCTCAGCTCTAAAAAGAAAAATTGCTGTTAACTCAAGCAATCATCTTCTGAAAACTAAAAATCTTGCAAACTTGCCTATTTTGCTCCATTTCTGCATGAGAAAAGGGGTTTATAATGAGAAAACTTTGACCCTCAGGATATTTCTTACATGAAATCCAATCATTATTTTGAGAAAATAAATCATCATAACATTGAACTTGGTTTGTCTCTTCATTCCATTTATTATTATTGTTTTTTTAAAATACAGTCATGGAAAATCCATCCTAACTAGCACATATCTACCTGACTGAATCAGCTGCCACTGACTAATCAAACAGATTTGTTCAAATCATCATTTGGAAGAAAGGTACAGGTTTGTGATGTCTTGGTTGGGGAAAGTTTCTAAACTCCAGCTATCCCCTGCCATGTGTATAAAATAACTTTTCCTTTCATGTACTTTGAAACACAGCAGCATAACTGAGATCAGAATAATCTTCGAACAACAAGAAAGAAATAAAAATAAGCACAATTTTTCTTCTGTGTAACACCATTTCACTCCTGTAACTGGCTGCATTCATACAGGTTAAACCTGTGGTCTACAGACCACTGACTGTCCCTAACTTAGGAGTAAGGGACAAACAAAAGATATGTTGCATTTTCACATGCATGGGCTGTTATACTCGCCCAGTTTACAGTCAGAAGGTCTTGTTCATTTAGATAAGTTTGGTTTCCCATCACTTTCCTCCATTAAGTCAGATATTGCACAAAATGACTTCTTTATTCTTTTGGCTTAGTTTTCTTCTTATTTACAGTAAGAATGGAAATAACTCATGGTACAATTCTGTAAAATGTAGTAGGAGAAGACAAGCAAGTCAGTATCTTAACGGTACAGTAAATAATCCTATGAAGACATCAGCTTAGTATAATGCAAGCATGAGTTTTCATTTTGAAGTGCGAGTACAAGGGATGCACAACAATCAGAAGGGAACAGTAGAATTAGTAAGTGACAAAGAGAATACAACAAGGATTATCAGACCTAAATAATTTTCATCCTGGAAAGGTTAAGATTGAAGGGTAATGTGACAGGTTCATAAAAACTCCTGTAATATGAAAAAGTGAGTGGAATTACCATTCACGGCCTCTTCTAAAATATGAGATGGAGGCATCAGATGAGGCTATCAGGGTCGGAGTAGTTAGAACAAACCAAGTGTAGGCTCTTCATATAATGCAGCGTAGTTATGCTTGATGCCAACAAGCATTTCAATTACGCACATACTTACACCTGCTTATTGTTCTGGTTTGTTTGGGGTTTTTATAAGGCCTTGTTTGTTTGGGGGTTTGTTGTTTGGTTTGGGTTTTTTGGTGGGTGGTGGTATTTGTTTTGTTGGATTCGTTTGTTTTAATGCACTTTAATGGACAAATCTGTGCAAGAAAATTAATTAAACACAAAAACACTTCCTTTGCTTCAGGTTGCTCCTCAACCATGTGTTTTTCAACTATGAGAGAGTAGAGAAAGATCACCACCACTGCGTGCTGCCCTGAATCTTTGCCATAGTGACATTATCAGAGAGAGAATTACAAGTTTAACACATCTTGGATTTACTCTGGAAGTGCTGCCCTTCTGTAAAATCACTATCAGCAAATCTACATACACATATGTGCACTTTTACTGGAGGACATCTCCAAATCTGAAAATCAACAAGCTGAAGCTACAGACTGAAGCAAGGCTCTTAAGGAACATTATTTCTGTCATCTTAAAACCCATTTATTACTAATGTTTCCCTTTTCTTGTTTTTCTCACCATTTGATCCTAACTGTCAAAAAAGATATCTCATGCTAGCAGCAATTGCATGATGGGCAATGACCACCCTTACCTTTCCCTAATAAAAAAGTAGAATACCAGCAATATTTCTACTAAAACAGTTATAAAATTTAGGATTTTATACATTGCATTCCAGGAAACCTTGATTCACAGGAGATGCCCTGAAGCTTTTTCACAGACTGATGGAGTCTACTGAAGCATAAAAGCATCTATGCCACAGAAGATATTCTCTTCCACTTAAAATTTGATCTGGAACATAATTCCATGTAAGTAGCTGTCTGAAAATTAGTAACATTTTCCTGCAAATCACACTGTGTTCACCACTGTACCTGAATAAGCACAAGCTTTTGCTGGGACTTATTTCAGTTCCAGATTCTGAGCCTCTGTATGGTTCTCCAGGTTACAAAAGGATTGCATATTTTGCATTAAGATCATGTATATAAGAGAAAAACATAATTTTGTTGTGGTTTTTTTTTTGTTTGTTAGTTTGGGTTTTCTCATATAATCATGTTAGTCGCTATCTGGAGCAGGTGGAAAGAGGTCAATATAAACTTAAAAAAAAAATTTTAAATGCAGCCACTGGACATTTAAGAGATCTCTATAAAATGCAAGTAAGGAAAAGGTAAGACACCCTATTATACATTATAGGTGTCTCTTGCAGTTTTCCTTAAAGACACTATACACAGAAAGTCATCACAGCATTCCCCTTTCATTTCCTGCTACCAGATATAGCCTTCCACAACATACCTGCGTTGGCAGTAGTTCTTGCTGGGGTTCAACTCCACTAGTTGGTTTAAGTCACTAATATCGTGGAAAAAAATGCCATGTCCAGTGATCATATCCCAGATTATAATTTGTTGCATTTTATGAGCAGATTCAATTTACCCAGGTTACATAAACAACATGGAAGCAAACAGTATAGTTCAGAACAGCTAGTGTTGAGAATGACAGCCACACAAACATGTGCCATTTTACTTCACATCACTACTTCACATTTAGTGCAACGCTGGTCCCAGGAAATAATTTCTCATTAATGTTTGAACACAAATTAGCATGCCCTTCTAGATGGCATTCCTCACCTTAAATTCATTTAATGGGAATCTATTTTGCGTGCTTGCAGACTCCATCATACAGCTAAAACAAGTTGGGAGAAACCAGAGATTTGTTTCAAAAGCACATCCCTGACTTGAACTAAAATGATAATGCAAAGGCAGATCAATAGGCCCCACCAGCATGAGGGCCATTACAAACCAGGACCATAGGAAAATAAGGAAATGGATCAGAGGTCCCTTCCAACCTAAACCATTCTATGATTCTATGAAACTGTACTCTCTAAATAACATTGAACCAGCTCAGATACCCAAGGAACCAGTCACTGCTGTTCTGTTCCCTAGTTCCTACATGCTATGCACAAACAGCTACAAAGCATAACTAGGAGCAGGCATACTCTGTGGTTTACATGAGAACATCTCAGCAAACAAAAGAGGGCATACCAGCATTGCCCTTTTAGGACCAGTCTTACCTCTGGCAGCAAAAGAGTGGCACTCACTGACTCACTTGTCCCAGTGTCACACGGGACAAAGACAAGCAAAAACAAAAGGTGAACTTTTTTGTTTGATTATAGTTTGCATTACAGATAATGTTTTAAAGGAATATGGATAGGATTTTTTTTTCTGTACTTTAAACCAGTGTTGAGTAGTATTTTAGTCTCCATAGCAGCCTAACCATATCCTGAAAGTATATGGCAGTACAACTTCATACAATAAACATTGTACTCAGGCTAGTAGACAGCGTATTCTATTTACCAATGCTTAGAACTGCAGTTTCTGAGGACTGTATAAAGTTGGTGCTTCCGAATACCTTGTTCACAGAAGACTACCTGGGCCCTGTTAACATTTCAGGACTTAAATTATTTCTGTTCTGTGCCTCTTTGTCAAGTACCCCTGGCATACTCATACCCGAGTATGAACTAAAACAAAGCCACTGGCTACCTTGCAAATTGTTTTCAGTCACTAAGGAAAAGTCTAGAGAGAAGACTCAACAAATGCCTACAAACAGCTGAAGCAGTATGTTGCACTAATGATGTATCTGCCTGGGAAGCAGCAGCCATTAGGTAACATGTCTTTTTTGGCATTCCATTTCTCCTGCCTCCTTTTTTTGCCATCTAAAAAGAGGATAAAACTTTAAAAATTAATTCTCATAAGAGCTTCTTGCCCTTCATGCTGTTCCTGTCTCAATTTTCTCCATTTGGTTCTGGAGATCAATGCAAAAATAACAGCAGCAGCTGCGTACATTAGCTTAAAATATTTCAGCTGTAACTGATCCGAGACATCGTAACTATACTAATGTTCTCATTGTTACTTTGTAGAGCTCTCATCAGTGCTTCAGACACAAAAAGAGATTTTTGCAATTTTACAGATGAATTCACACCAATCTTGGTGTAGCTTTCCAAACAGTTCCTGAGAGGTCAGTCTGCACGTTCACCAAGGTAAATCATAGCACTCAGCATCAGTCATAAGAAAAGAACCACTGTCAAAGCAATTACAGGAGTAAAGGGCATGCAAATATCCCATAGAGCAGGAATTCTCCTTTCCAATCCAGCCACAAATACTGCAAGATAACCACAAGTTTTAACAGCCCCAAAACATAAATTGCTGCTTGCAATCATCTTTCTGCTCACTGATACAAGGCTTTCCAAGCAGTTCCCAGTTTTTAACTGTCATCCTGAGCCTACTGCTAGTGCAAGTCCTTTTAAAGCAGTTTTATCCTGAAAACCACTCCAGTGACTTTAAAATGTTCTCTGTTTTCTCTGTTTATCATTAAGCACAGATATGCTCATCATGTATTGATAAAATTCTTGAAACATTATAACAACAGGTCTATTACCAGACTATTTCTGGATCACTCAAGTCTTAGTTGCTATTCACAGCTGCCATGGCAAAGGAAGTTTGAGGTATACTGTAAGAAATTAACATACCATGAAGGTAAAAAATTCAGAGTGTGTATGAAAGACGATTTCTGGGGATGTTAGAAGCTGATCAGCAACATCGAAGAATTCTACAGCACCCAGGCACTGTTCTTGAAGTAAGTTGGAAGACAGAATAGAATCCTTTATTGTACAACTTCTAACCATCCTATGCAATTTCCAAAAGCCAGCAGTTACTTCCTCATATACTTCCTAACAGCTCCAGGAGTTCTGGGTAAATGCTCTGCTAGCATGTCATGCTCACTCAAGATTTCATGGGTGTAGTGGGGAGAGGGCATTCAGACTCTACCCTCGTCCAACTGGCAGCTGCAATAACAAAAGCTATCCAAGACTTCCATTTTACGGGTCTGCACTGTCCCACTGAACAAGAATTGCTGCATTCTCTGAGCATATCTAAATGGCAGCAAGCTCATAAGCTTGATTTGAACTGCAAGTTCTTTTCTCTTAAATTGAGGTAAAGAAGGAAAATTTCAAACAGCTTTGTTACCTTTTGCTTGTGTGTGCTTGTCTGCAAGTCTCAATGGATCCTTGGCTGGAATGGGTATGACTTTATCACAAAGTGTGATGGCATTATTCATATTCACCTCTACCAGTATACAGAGTCCAGCCAACAGGAATGCCTGCAGTTTTGGGAAAACATAGGAAGCAAGTAGGAAAATGTTCCCTCTTGCTCCAGAGTGACAGCAGAAACTCTGGATTTGCTATTTTAGTGGACTCCTTTCTCTCTCGCTGTCCTTGCACATCACAATTATAACTGCAGAGTAGAGTGGGACAGTCCAGTGGCCAGAGACAACCCTGTTGATGAAGACATTTATTTCAGCAAGACTGAATCAGTTCCACTGTTAGGGAAAATGGAACAGTTTCTCTCTCAGAAAGCCTACACCAGTGCCTAGGCCTCCTTGTCCAGACATGAAAGAGAAGTGCCACAGCTGGTTAAATAATTCTGCTCAGAAGATTAAGTATGTAGCACAGGCTGTCATGCTTTCCGTTGTCCTGATAGCCATGCACTTTACGAAAGATGCCAAGTGCTATTGCAAACACAGTTTGTACTTCCATGACAGTAAGTGCTTCTCTGCTCCTTTTCACTGCCACACACCAGCGCTTTTGATCCATCAGCAGTGCTCAGTGCGCATTCCCAGGGGAAATTCTTTGAAATGTACCTTCATCTTGATCACTGACCTCAAGCTGGTCCGCACCATAAGCACTAGGGCAAAGAGCTGCAGTTGCTTTGTGCAGAACTTTATCTGATTACCAGATTTCAAAGCGGCTAAACCCAGGCTAATCCACCACATAAAAGAGTCAAACTTTTTTTAATGCAGGTTCTTTCTTTTTAAACCTAACAAGGGGCCTAAAATTCACACTGAAATTTACCGTAGCTTTTTTCTGTCCCAGAGCCAGTCTGCTACACTTCATTATGGAAGATTATTTTGTACTAAGAATATTATTGTTGAAATTATAGAGCATTAGAAATACTTAGGAAAATCAAACATATAACAGATTCAAGAAAATGTTATGAGCAAAACAAAACCAAAAAACCTCAACCCCTATAAACACAGGCAGAAAATGAAAATGGAACTGCTTAGTCTCTTTGTAAGAAATTAATAATTATTACTTTATTCTGATACTACTAACACATCTTACCAAGACATAAATGCTTTATGTTTTGTTCAAATTAACAACTAACAAAGACTGCATATAAAGACTAATTCATTTATCTAGTACATTTGACATTGAAGTCACACTTCACTGTGTCAATTCTTTTTAAAACACATATAACATCTGCAGCACTTTAAAAATATATATAAATGCTTGAGGATTGGGAGCACCAGCTGCTGTGAGAATGAAAGAACCTTCATAACATCAGAAAACAGGAATTATATTTCATTCACCCTTTTTGCCATGGTGGAAAAAAAAGTCAACATGATCCAGATGTTTGTTCTGGGTATTAAAGAGTGTCTACTTAGTAATTATCATCCGAGACACAAGCTTTTCCTTTATAGTGCTGAAATAATTGATTTAATCTAGAGGTAAAGAATTCAGAAATACAGGAGCCTTCTTCCATTACTCTTCTGGGTGGAGGACATGTTTAACATGTTTTCATGTTTTGATACTAAACATGAAGTCACATGAACTTATTTGACCAAATAAATCAGAACATTATAATCCAATGAGTATGTAAGCATAATAAGAAGTGAATAATAAAGTACTACAATGGAAAGCTAGGTTTTGTACCAAGTCACATTGAATTCTGTGTTTTTGTCATTTATCAATACAGTTACAATAATTTGTTTGCAATTATTTTCAGTTCCACATGAGCGTGATGCTGTTGGGGTTTTTTTGATGGGTAGATAAACTGAACTTTTGAGTGCAAGGCAAATTGTAACTACCCAAAATTTTTATTTACATTCTATTTTTCTTTTAAACCCTGTGTACTTACTTGCATCCAAACCACTATCTCTGAGCTCATAAAATTCCAAATTACACTCCGAGAGTGTTTATGAATACAGAGAAGCCAAGCATATGGGGAGAAGAAAGTTGTTTCAACACAGGCTCAAAGGTTTAAATCAGTCATCATCATAACCATTTGAGCTGACATTAAAACTGAGCATTAACAGCACTACTCTCAGAAGCATCAGGTGAAATGATAAATATTCCTGCATACCAAAAAAGTGAGAAGCAGTAAATAGCTATAAGAACTTTCACCATTAAGAGAATAATACCGTTCATATTTACAGCACATCCCCTTTCTTAATCCATTTTATGACACCAGCTGTAAGATAAAACAAACAAACAAACAAGCTCCCTCCCTGGAGGTGTTCAAGGCCAGGTTGGACGAGGCCTTGAGTAACCTGTGCTAGTGGGAGGTGTCCCTGCCTATGGCAGGGGGTTGGAACTAGATGATCCTTGAGGTCTCCTTCCAACCTTACCATTCTATGATTCTATGAAAAAAACCCACTAAAAAGTTGCATAACACTTTTCTTTGATTTCCCTAAATGATGATCAGTTATTCTCTGAGACAGACAATATGTTGCACAACCTACGTGAATTCAACAGCAGCATAAAAACAACCTTACTTGCAAATTTATTAAAGCTCTTGAAGCAAGAGCAGCCACAGTATTTTTTGCACCAGGACGGTTTCCTCTTGGGCAGGCATAGAACAAAACAGAATTTATTCAATTTCGGGGTCCAAGCACGCCTAGTAGCAAAATGTGACGGTTTGGGCCTCAAACCAGCACACAGGGAAGGCTCTGCTCTTGTTTCTTTTTGCTTTGGTCTTCTTTCTGTTACCTTAACATTGCAGGCATCACAGCTATATATTAAAAGCCTCAGTGGTAACGATAGCTGCACAGTTCTTGTCCATATAGTGGACAACCCACAGTGATGTCTGAAAAGTTTTCTAAACTCCAGCATAGTGACAATACAGCGTAAATAATTAACACAACCTGTTAGGATGATGCAAATCTTACCTGTAACACCTGACTTCAAACACTCCATCAGTTGGAAAAAAATAATGTGAGCCATATGAGTGAAGAAACTTACAGCTTCAGTTAACTGAGTCTTCACAGACAAGTGGTACATGATCCTTGGACACCTGCTTTATGCACCAAATATAGAAGAGTCAAAAAATGCTCTTCAGATACTGCTTAAGGGAATACACTTGCAATGGGCATTTATTTTACAAAGCATAATTCATGGCCAAATACTGCAGATCCATACAAACTGTGACAACGTTTGCCCACATCCAACTTGTAGTATTGGAATGCATGACATATTGTCACAAAGCCTCAAATATATCTTACTTCCTCTGTAAAGAGATAGTATACATGGCACAAAACTTAAAAGTCTCTGGAACAGCTCTTACTGAAACTTCCTTGAGGTGATCAGGAAACTATAAATAACAGTGAAACTTTAATCTTTATCACCAGGTTTGTGAATTTGAAATGAGACAAGCTCTTCTAGGAAGACAGATGCTGACTGACATCTAATTTGGTATAGAGTGGTTGTAATGGCACAATGAATTTTGACTGGAGGCAGGGTAGGAATTAACCCAAAATTCTGGCACCAGGTTTAGAAAGCTGGCTGGGGACTCACGACTCAGCTAAAATAAAGATATTCCATGAAAAGTAGATAAAGCAAAGGTAAACTCAAGTCACCATTCACGAAGAGCTTGCAACAAAGACATTCTCTGTAGAAAAGATAGTTTTTTCAAGCAAGCCTTTCAATAAAATTCCAGTAAGAGAAGATGAGCAAACAAAATACATTTAAGTGACATTCTATTAACTTTCAAAGGTTTCAAGAAATGTATTGTTGACTAATGATTTCTTCAGAGCTCTGTAGATCAGGAAAACTAAGTTAAATCTTGTTATAGCCATTGGGAAAAAATAAAAAAGCAAACCAACCAAATAAGAGAAAGAAATTCAAAGCTGGCTATTGCATATGTGCATAAGTACAAGATAAAGAATGAAGGGGGGAAAAAAAAAAAGCCAGCACCAAGAATGATTTAACAAACTACTTCACTGTTTAGATAATTCTAACCATTTCTAGTATCTTACAGAGAGTGGGATGAGAGAACAAAAAAATACTTCTATCAGTTAGAAGAGGGAAACTTTTAATAAAGCTATTTACATAACCACTCTAATTCTAGTGCTAGCAACTAGCATAGCAAGACAAACTTTATTTTAAATATGATTAGTTGTGTAAGGAATTTACTATAGTCACATTCCCAGTGCTCCCCAATGCCAGTGACATGAGTACCACATTTAGAAATTACTTAAAAACAGAAAGCTTTTTTTTTTCCCCCCATAGTCCAATATTTGTAGCTGTATTCGATGACACCTTCAGACAGTGAAATAGTTCAAAGCCAGCAAAGGTTTTGATCTTAATCTTTGTACATTTTAGGTCTCCACTTGCAGCTAAGAGGCCATTAACATGGAGTTAGTCTGCAAGAGAGGTTTAAATTTTTTTTTTCTTTTAAATTAAGCATTAAAGTGGCAGTAAAGAACTCTTGGTGGCTAAAATTATATCTAGGAAGAAATCTTTCTAGATAATAATTAATTTTGCCATGAAGAAATTATTTGAAATAATATTTGAAAGTATCACAACCCAAAGTTTTCTTTCTCCAAAGATTTTATAAGAAACTTAATAATCACTAAGGGGTAAGCACCTGCATTAGGAAAGCCACATTACCCAGCTTCTGTAAAGCCTCTAAGATTATATTAGCATTTAGGTGCAAGAATCACACTACTTTTATTTCAGGATACAGTTTTTTAAAATATGCATAAAAGCCATTTGAGTGCTGCTAAAACCACTTCATATCCTGCTTTTGTCCCTAGGAGTGGGGGGAAAAAAAATAATTAAAATGCTTGACAAGTAGACAAACAAAAAGCTAAACTAGTGAGAAAAGTGTGTTCAGAGCACGTTGCAAGAGAATAAAAGCTTCACAGAAAATTGACATTTCCTCCTCTTTTTTCCTTTCCTCTTAAAATACCAGTAGTAACCTCTGATTCTTTCACAAAAGGTATCTGGCAGTTTAGAGGACTGTGTGTGTTGCAGAATAGAGATTCTGTTTCAACACACAGTTGTGTCTGGAATGAAGAGATTAAAACATATGCTTATGTTAATGAAATTCCCAAAATGAGTATTTACACAAGTGAAGATAAGTCTTCATACATGTTTAGCTTTGCAGCAGCCTGGGGAAAAAGGGAAGCACATTTTGTGCCAAACTGAAGACATCTCATTGTGTTTTTGTGGAAGTCATCATCCATATTCCCCTTCCTGACTCCTAATATAGGGCCTACTTATCTCGGCAGGAAGAAAGAACAGTCAAGAAGAGAAATTAAGTAGCATTTAGGCTCTATAACAAAGTGCAGCAAGTTCCCTTTTCACTTCAATGGGACTGAAATACACCAGGGCCATTATTACTGTGTCATCTATTCTTGAAGTTACCAACAGACCAACTACGTTTTCCTCATTTAGCCTAATTGTTTGGCATCAGCTATAGACCAGCAGACAAATGTGCTAGTCAGGGAAACCACATGGTCACACTAAGCTCAGTCCTTGTGAATCCATAACTATTATTTTGTTTAACATAGTTGTGATGACCTTCATCCTAGCCCTTCAGTATAAATGCCACAGTTATCAAATATAGCCAAAGCTGAAGTTCACAATAGACAAAAGCCAGAACTATCCTCCATTTGCCCTCACATCCAGTTTTGATCAGTACATTTGCATGGAGCTTTCGCTGCTTGAGGCCACGTGCTGAAGATGACACTAATCCTGGAATAAAAAAGCCCAGACCCAACAGCCTGATTTGCCAGCACTGTACTCCCCAGACACTTTCCCACATCAGTAGCTTTGTACTGAAACACACGGAATATTTTTCCTCCCCTCATTCACGCAGGTAAAGACAGGAATTCTTACTTAAAAGTCAAAGCAAAATGTGCTCATGGTAATTAGTTAACTATCAAGGACAGTATCATGCAGTTTATTATTAAAAATCATCCAATTACCAAATAAAATGCTGTTTAGTATTTCTTCCCTGCCTACAATATGAAAGTGAAATAAGCCAGGGACAGATAAGTTAAACTTGCTAAAATCTAATCACATTTGCTTTAAAAACATTTCAACACCCTTTTTGCATGTTTATATTGTTATCATGCACAGATTGATTCTTCAGGGAGTTTCGTATAAGAAAGGGGCATCTTAGAATGTGGGTGTAACATATATGGCAGCAGTAAATAGAAGAAAGAGTAGGAGGAAGAATGGAGGAAAAGGTCCAGATTGTTTCTAAGCAGGTGAAGATGTGTTGCAGTCTCCACTGCCAGTTTGAGTTTAAACAGCAAAAGGTTCATCACTTCCTGATTTGAGAAGACCAAAATCAAGACCACAGAAATGCTGAGGCTCCTCCAGACCTGTAAGCACCTTCTCTTCACTGTTGATTATTTGAGGACTTCTAGCTTCTATCCTGCCAGGGCACAGATTTTTTTCCCCACCTAATGTCCCTAGAGCTTTGAGCTATCATAGACTTTGTTGTGACTTGATTACACACACAAAAAGATCTTATTTGTATTGCCATCCAAGTTCATCCACTGTTTATCTGCTCCTTCGATTTGTGCAAGCCCTTGGCGCTACCAAAAGCTTGCATTAGACATATCAGCTGACCCTAAAATGACCCATGCATTTTGACACTTTCTAATTAAAGCAAAGTAAGAATAAGTACGAAGGTGATGAAACTACTTCCAGTGGTTTTCAAACTATGTATTATTCTATGGTTGCAAAATTATCCAAAGCTTGATTGTAAAGTAACATACTCCACTAAATGGGTACATGGTACTCACACAATGTTTTGTAAAACCAGGCAATAAATTTCTCTTTTCCATCCTAATAAAAGCTGTGTCACATGACACTGTAGACAACTTTTCATACATGTTATTGCAGTGTTGATGTTGGCTCCAAACAATGCACAGCCACGTTATGGCTTAAAAGAGCATGGGCATAAAAGGTAAGGCACACTCCACTTAATCATCCTACTGTTTCAAGGAGGTAAGCAGATTTTTAAGTCTTTTTTTTCAAGCCCCTTTGGCTGGAAAAGTGACAGAAGGCAAAAATAAAGGTATCTATATACCAGCAGAGAGATCCTTGCTTATGAAGAGCATTGAACATCACAGCCTTTATATTTAGTAAAATACATATGTATGATGCACCTATTTTGCAGCTGATGTTAAAAACAGGGGGAAAAAAGCCCCAAACCTAAGTTTTGTACCTAATTTGACCTTATTTTACAAAAAGTATAATCCCAGGCAATTATAATCATGCTAAAGTGCAGGTGGTCTGAAAGAACTGTATGAAGTACTAATTCAGCAAAAGTAATTCCTCTTCCCACTTACTTGGGAATAAGTATTATCTTAATTTCCCACCATTAAAAAAAAAAAAAAAAAAAAGCTTACTTAATTTACTTTCAGCAATTTGATTCTTAGATATGAAGTGCTGCCTTCAAATATTAAAAATTAAATATTATAAAAAATAACTTTAATATATTTGAACAAAACAAACTTAGCAATGTAAAACTTGTACATCATTTTTCTTGGCATCCTTGTAATGTTGCTATAGTGTCCCAAATATAATGACATTTTGCACACTTAAGAATGGTCTTAAATTATACCTAACGTATATCCAAAAGAATCTGTAGATAAATCTGAAGACAGGAGTCAAAATGACTAAACTTGAACAAGCAGCCATGTGCAGTTTCAACTGGCGATTGATTACTTTCTTCTGAAACACTGTCAGATCATTCCAAGTACCCAGCGTTGTACACAACATTGCACAGCAAAGCTGTAGAGATAGAAGGTCTTTGAGGTCTCTTCCAACCAGATCTATTCAGCAATTCTGTGATTCTTTGTAGGACATGAGCAGCTTAGAAACAGCCACACATTTATAGGCTTCAAACCACTATGTTAGTTTGTATGCTTAACGAGTAACTAACATAAAAATTCCTACTTGGCCGTGAAAGGTTCTTGGCAATAGTAAAGGAGTAAATGTTTGCTGAAACTGTTTTACTCATCCGCTCTTAAGTATTTGCCTCGTTTTAGAAAACAACAGTTAGTGATGGCAGTTGAGTTATCATAAAGGTATTCATGCAACTTCAATACCTGGGTCTGAAAGCTTCGTTGTCAGAAACCTCATTTGGCTCCCATCTGTAATCTGAGGTACCTATCTTACTTGAAGGGGTTAACCAGGTGGCTGAGACTCTTTCTGCACAAAGGCAAAGATTCGCTTCTGGGCTTGCCTATAACTGCCCAAACCTTGGCAGAGCTAAACAAAGAGCACAAAGCCAAGCCCTGCCAGGATCTGCAAAGGAGGTGATCCCCTTCCTTGCTAGGCTTTCTCAGCCTACAAAGTGGTTTTAGTGTTGGCTTTGTTCTTATCATTGTGTTCTTCAAAAATATCCCACCAATGCCTACTCTAAATCCCACTTATCTGGGAAAGAACCAGCACCATTACTGGGGCACCTGGACAAAGAACCAAAACAAAAGTTTGAATTCTCATCTCTGTTAAAGGTGGTAAGACATGAGAAGTACAGGTTTACAAAGCTTTGTGGCATCTTTGTCCACAGAAGTAGCTCTGCTTGTATGGAAAAATCACTTCACAGAGAGTGAGAAAGAGATCATAAACCATGTTACAGTTAGTGATAGAAAACTGTGTCCAGAAAGTGCAAAAGTAACTGCATAACCTAAGAGTTTGAGCATTCATTCAGGATAGGGACAACCAGACAACCACACTTTGTATTTTTCATTAAACATGCCATCATTTAAGTGGATAATTGAACAATTCCAGAAGCAAAACTGAGAGTGCTCCATCACAGAATACTTTTCTGATTCCATGAAGCATTCAAACCTTGCCATGAGGAAAGGATTTCGGCATTAGTTTTCCAGAACATATTCCTTTAATTAGGTTTTTATTTTCTTTTTAATAAGTTATTGTTTCAATAGTGCTCACTTTCTGAGAAGCTTATGAGGGGTACAATCTACTGATGGGATGGGTATACCACAGCCACATTTTGTGCGAACAGTTAGTTTGTTCTTTTAAAACAAGCATCTGTGGGAAAAGAACTGAATTTAAACAGGGCTCAATTTCTCATTAAGTATCTGATTATCTGATCACATTCACAGACACTGGATTTATTAAATTTGATGAAACCAAATGAAGGAGTGCCACAAAACAGTACCTGTCTGTGTTTTAGAGTGCTTCCTCCTTAAGGGTAACTGGAAGCTGCTGCAGTTTCAAAACTGCCATTTCAAAACTTTCTGGATCTTGGCCATAGAACATTCTTTTCAAAACTGCCATAGACACAGATCATTCAGATATGGGACAGGAGGAGACCAAAAAAAAAAAAAAAAAATCAACCGAAAAACCCACCACACCAAAAAAACACGCACAGAATGATATGTAGCTGCACACAAGCAGTTACTGACTTTTGATACAGGTTAGAAGTGGACTACCCACAGATTTAGCAATAAAATCCTTTGTCCCCCACCACTCATCAGATATTAAAACTACAAAACCATGAAAGAATCTCTCAATTTTCTCACAGGTTTTATAAACACTTCAAGACATTTGTATTCTACTGCGTTTTGGGGTTTTTTTTCCCCAGTCTTGTACACACTTTGGATTTTTACTTTAAAGTATACTCTTTCCTATTGTAACAATGAAGATCACAGTTCAGCAGCTTGCTTCTTTAAAACAAGAACACCTGTCACGACCCTATAGCCTGAACCAACCTGGGGCAGCTGGGGAGGTCCTGCTAAGATTCAAAAATTCCCTTGGAGTAAATTAAAGCAAAATGACACCAAAGGGCTGATAAGTTGGGTTTGTTAGAGCAAATAAAACCTCTCAGTAATGGACCAGAGCTGAGGGGAAATTGGAAGAGAAATGAGAGGCAAAAAGAGAGACATTTAAGAGGTAAGAGAGAAAAAGAAAGCTATCACCGTTCCCTGGATCCAGCGATGTTTTCACAGGCAAAGTCTAAGTCCTTCGGTGGCAGATGTACATCCCAGCAGGGTTGTCTATGGTAGGTACATTTATACCCTTTTGGTGGGGCTGAGGTGCAGACTCTTGAAACAACAGAGAGGTTCCTACCTTTGAATAAATTTTTTCTTTCTTTTCATTGTTAAGCCATCTGCCAAGCCAGCAGCTCTCCTCTAGAGCTATTAAGGCTATTACCCTGTCTATTCAGGGCAGATACATGACACATAGTTTTGAGACAGTAGAGTCACTGGGCTCTTAGAACACCTTACTGCCACAGGAACACCAGGGAGAAGGATAAGAATTTCACAGTTGTGCACATGCCATGAAAGCTGTGTGCTACAGCAATCACCCTTGAAAGGCAGGTCAAGGGCTCAGCTGGCAGCAATTGGCAGAGCAGAGAGCACAGCAAGTGTCTGTAATTGCTATCAGCTGAAGAGCAGCAGCACAATGGCACCCAACAGCTCAAAAACTGCTTCAGGACTCCCACCTGCCTCTGAAAGAGCAGGCTCTGAAGAAATATATTCATGAAGTTGGTGCAAAGACAGCAGAGGGGATGAATATCAGTGCTTNGGCGGGGAACTCCCAGACCATCACGGTTTTAATATTAATTGCCATGACATGAGGTGGGCACTGGTTCTGACACCGCCTTTGTTTTAAAAATGTCCTATACCAACAACAAATTAGACACATTTCCCCCCACATTGTGATGAAAGTAGTTTCATAAGAAAGAGCCCTTCTGTGATTTTGTTTGGGTGTGATGGGTGAGCAGGACCCCAGACACAACATAGCCAATGCCCAGATTCCAGAGAAACTGAAGAAGCTGGCCACTCACAACCTTCAGAGGACAGCCTAGCATGGAATCAAGGCCCTAAGTGGATGGGGAGAGAGGGGAGTAGGCAGGTGTTGAAAAATTCAAGTTTAGGTGTCACAAAATGATGAATTTTTACTTTTTGATAAATACTTTTGACATCTTCTGAAGTCTCTTTTGGGGTGG
Source organism: Ramphastos sulfuratus (assembly GCA_013399055.1). Classification (NCBI taxonomy): domain Eukaryota; kingdom Metazoa; phylum Chordata; class Aves; order Piciformes; family Ramphastidae; genus Ramphastos; species Ramphastos sulfuratus. The sequence goes on along the minus strand of WBNM01042416.1, from coordinate 116,560 downwards.
GCCACAGTTAGAAAACTTCACATGACTTAATTTATTTTCCAGTTAACATGGATGTGGGGAAATATGAACTGCAGAAACTAGATAAACATTCTTGCTTCTCAGAAGTGTGGTAAGATTTATCTGTGATTTTTTTTTTTTTTTGTTATTACACAATGAAAACATTTACATAATATTCACACTTTTAAATATCTTGCAAATCCTGAAGATATGTAACAAGCAGATCTTAAAATAAGAGGGGGATTTCTTTTCCACAAAGAAATTATTGATAGACAATTACTCCATATAGTGCTGTTATCTTACATTTTGTAAAACGTTCTACTATACAGTATTGCTGTATGCTTTCAATATCGGTTCACTTACAAGCTTCTCACATCTTTGTTTATGGCTGCTAAGCAGGCCTGGTTTAAGAGTACAATGCAATTTTGAGCCACTTACATATTAGGAAATCCCAATGCCAGTCTGCCAGCATTTCATGAAATTGGCTTAATATTACAGTACTTAAAATAGAGATGAGCTTCAGATCCTTTAACCCTTAATACCATACATATTATAATTGTTATGCAAATAGGTGGTGTTTTGGCTTAGAAATGGTGGAATTAATAACCATTACTTTTATAGGTGGTAAGAAGTGCAGAAAAATATTTCTGTGACAAATTTTTGCCAGTGGGTCCTTTTTCTGTTTGAAAACTGTAGTTGCTGAAATACAGTTAAAAGGACATTATTCGGCACCTTCTAACTTTGATGACTTAACCTGCCCTGTTATTCTTATGAAAGCTTTAAGGTCACACAATTTTGCAGAGTCAAACAGATGATACAGTGAAATTTCTGCTTCATCAGGGTAAAACAAAACAATGAAGCTGATTTTCACCACAAGACAACATGTTTTTTGTATAAACATCAGTCGTAATAACTTTTAAAAGAGCTGATGCAATTGAAACCCAAAGGTCTTATTGCATACTGCAATGGTGTTTCACATTGCCACTGTACATTCCTAGAAAGAACAAGGAGATATCTTGGTCTGGGTTTATTTTTTGTTGTTGTGTTGGGATTTGTTTTGTTTTGTTTTTTCTGTCTTACAATAGTTGCTATGATTTTAAGAACATGGGAATCTTTTAAATTTTACTTTGGATTTTCAGTGATTTTTTTTTAAATCTGATTCTAGGAATGAAGTTCAGCTTAACACAAATAAGCAAGAAGATTTCAATTTGATGATGGGATTCTGACCCCATGCTTCATCGGTAAACCAAACTGGACGTATAGAAAACTATGCACAGAGCACAATTCTGTGTTTCTGAAATCCTTCTCCTATAATCAAGTGGAATAGACCTATCTACCAAAATACTCGTTTTCAAATATGATAAGGGGGAAAATGGGGTTTTGTCACCACGCTTTTCTGTGAACCATTGAATTAAAAATTAATCTTACTAGTTGGAATCAGTCTGAAATGCCTGTCATCTTTGAACAGGAAGTAGATAAATAAGAAACATATGACCACAGGTGGCTTTTTATTGTATTGTCTGCTATGACAACAAGATAATAGTACTATTTTGAGTCTGTACGCCTCATCAACCATTATCCTTAGTAAAAAGAACACATATTTGTTTTAAAAGCAGTTTTAAAATTACACTACTGCCTCTCAGATAATCAGTTTGCTGAAAACCAGTATAAACAAATTAAGTCTATTGTTAGCTCTGTAATTTTTCATCTTTAAGTTTGTGTGGTGCTCCTCTTTAATTTCAATCACTCAAACACTAGGAAGTCAAGTAAAATGTTTCATTGCAGTTGCTTTGCTGATACGGAGTTTGTGTGTGTAGGGGTTGAATTGCATTTTATTTATTCTTTAAGAGAAAGCTTACATTTCTAAAACGTGCACAGAAAGATATGCATCATTCTCTTAAGTTATATGTAAAACATAAAGGCCTTTGAAAATGCTTAAACGGTCTCCTGAAAAATTATTGAAATACTAGTTCACCACATTTCTTGTAGAAGCCAGAAAAAAAGCATGAAGTAGAAAAATATAAACTACAATTTGTGCGTTGATTCAAGAAAAAAAATGGAAAGGGTTAAAAATAAAGACTATTCACATATAAGAGAGTGGCAGTATCTTATTCCTGGAGACAGCAAGCAACAGCAGATGGTACTTCTCTAGAGAGTAAAATTGCTGGTGAAACAAATAAAGATTGTTTTGAGTGATGGGCAGAGATAGAAATCCTGCAGGTTAGGGTAGCAGAGTTAGAAACACAACCTGCCACGGTGGCAAGGGACACGGTGTGCCACGTGGATATTTTCACATTTACTCTTATTTTCCAGCTCCCTACTTCTGTCAGTGAGGGTTGTGAAAGGACTTGTCAACTCACTCTTACTGGCTCCTGTTTCAGCACACACACAACACTGCTTGTGCACAACATGTTTGCTTATGCAATGGCAGAGTTATGTTGTGAGGGATCCTCTGCAGGGATCACATTACAGCACACAACATTCCTTCACCTAGTCAGATATTTTTTCTGCAAGATACTTTGTATTAATAAGACAACAAAGTAAACAGTGAAATAATGCTCTGTGCTTCCATGAAAAATCTCAACAAGCTCTCCTAACAGGAAATGTGTTACCTGACATATCTGGCACTGCATGTGATTTGGGGGCAGATTCTTAGTTGTGAAATGGCTGCTTTTGGCCACCCTGCATTGCTGCACTTCTGGCCAGTGACTGCAGTCAAGGCAAACTTTAAATAAAGTCTGAATCAGGGCAGTCCTCAAGTTGTTTTATGGCTTGTGGAAGGCAGCCCAGTCTGCAGGGGACCACACAGCTGTACAGGAAGCGAAAAAGTGGGCCACTGTTAAAACTTGGTGATTCTGAGCATGCATGGGAGTAACTGCAAACTGGCTTAACCTGGAACCATCTATCTTTGCTTATCCATTCAAAGAGTCAAGGAATTTAAAGTGTCTTTGGAAGCAAAAAAGAACTTGACTCTTTACTCCCAGGAGCTTCATAATGAGTAGCTCTGATGACAAGACCAATATTATTTCAAATTTACAGTGGTGCAAGTAAGGAAGCAATGGAAGCTGGCTTCCTGCCCCTTTGTATTTGTATTCCAGAAACTGTTTCTGCACCATCTGTGATCCTGTTGCAAATATCTATGTGGGAATAAATATTACCTTCAGACTTGATCACAGATAAGACCACACATAGCAGAAGGCATGAAGAACGAACCCCCTGTGGCCCTGTCCCCAGATGTGGTTGAGTCTCCTCCTCTCATTAGCAACGATCTGATCAGCTGCTGTAAGGGCAGCTCACCCAATTTCTACTCTCCATGTAAGTGGGGGTAGCAGGGATGTAGCCATTCTCCCTAGTGAGCGAAGAGCTGAACAGTAGATTTTAATGGTCAACCTTCTGCAACGCATTAATATGCTTCCCCACTCCCAGAAGAGAGATAAACTGGCTGTACAACTACTTTGCACCAGACCAGAACAACACAATAAATCAACAACACTTTGTCAGGTCTGGGAATGTGAGCTGTGGTGCCTGGTTCAGGTGTTTCTCAGCAGCTTTTGATATAATGTGTAAAGAAAATGCCTGCCCGAAGATGCACTACAAACCCAGTTTGTTGCCCATGGGAAGGAGGCAGATCTCAGATCACCATTCTTCTCCTCATAGTGCTTTGACTTAAGCAATATTCCAAAACATCATGCCTATCTGTATTCAGATGTAGCTTTTGCATGGAAATCCCTTTATAGTGAGCAGCTTTCTGGCTTGTTTTTCATCATGAATCTTATAGGAGAAGAAAAGCTGTTTCAAAAATTTTTACAAGGAAGCCTCAGGGCTTGTTTGCCAGACTTCAATGGACAAGTTTGGAGCATGGTATATGGAGGTTGAACTGCCTGACTCTCATTAACATTAATAGAGTCAGGAGGCTAAATGCTTGTACACTGATCTGATGATGTATTCCACAGTGCCTGGCAAGTAGCGTGCTGCAGTTTCTAAGCCCTTTTGGATATCATGCTTCCCTCATCTGTATCAGAGCGCCAAAAAAAGCCCCCAAAAAACAGAGGGACAGCCTAGTTTCCTTCAGCTAAGGCATTCTGTAAGATACAATAACTGCAGGGGGTTTGCCTCAATTTTAATAAAGGACCTTCCATCTGCATCTTTATACGTAAGGTATCTAACAGCATTACAAAAACTAATTAAAAAAAAGGCAAGCACAGATAACAAACTGCTAGCAAACTACTGGTTTGTTATGAAAAAGTAGGCTAGCAGTTACACAGGATTCACAGTCCCAGCAAAATTCTACAGTATTTGGATTACATGTTGTTTTTGAAAATTATAGACAAAGAAGGTACTTTTCCAGGACTAAACGTGACGCTGTTGTGCAGCTGAAGCAGGTAGGTAATTTAAAATTTAACCTGTATTAAAAAAAAAATTAAAAAATTCTTCATCCTCTGTTCATGAACACCTGCAGTTTATATCACACACATTTTCATTGGAAACAATTTGTTAAATCTGTAAAATTATTATAGTGTACTCCCATAGTATGTCACACTGTGGCAGTACCTTTGATCTCAGCCTCTGGGAAACGGTTTTTCATGTGGGCAGCAGCAGCTGTAAATACAACATTAATACTATTTGAGTATTAAATTTCCCTTTTATTTTGCTGGCTGAAATCTGAGGTCTTATGCAGTACTATACTTCCCATATATACAAAGCTTTCAAGTTTCTGAAGTTTCAAGATAATCTAGTAAATGGGCTGTCTTAGGTACTTGTACAGTGGTGTCACAAGTAAAAAAAAAAAACACAACTCTGTTTCTTTCAAATCTGGGAAAATATAATTTGGTGATAAATCTTAATCTCTGAACATATCAATCCTCCCCTCAGCTGCCTCACAAGTCACAGCCTCTCTGTTTTAACCTGATTAGAAGCAGTTTGTTGGCTAAATTAATCTGTTATAACCAAATGACATCCAGTATGTTTGAGTTTTGCAAGTGTAGCCCTACTTTAAAGGAAAAGTCTCTTTTTAGAATGCTATTTCTGTCCCTAATGGTTGTCTCATCCTAAACTACAACTTACATACTGACTTGTCTTGCAGAGGCAGCACAAATATTTGCCTTTAGCTTGACACCAAGCTAGGTAGCCGATCAACCACCACACACCCATCCTAGCTACACCTGAAGTCAGTGGTATAAAGATTAGATAATGCTCTGAGCAATATAAAGAATAACTTGAACTAGCCCTCATTTAGAAAGCTAGGTTAATGCTACTCTATTTTGATTTTATTGGGATGTAGTTGCTTAGCAGTATCTTACTTGTTCAAGTTTTAGACTGAGAAATTTGTAAGGCTTAGGCACTTCTTTTATCTTCCATATACCGAGTGTACACTTTGAGTAAGAATATTTATTAAATAACATTTTTAAAATTAATAGACAGCACACAGATTCTAAGCAAAAATTTACATATATACATGTATCAGTAATTTAAGTGCTTCTCAAGAACACTCACATTAAGGTCTTGAGAAAAGCGATTCTATGTCGTGGGTTTAAAGAGCTGACAGAGTGAAGCTCTCAAATGAATTGGAGAAAAAAACCAGAATTATATTTGGAAAGAGAGTTACAGATAGAAATTACAAAGCAGATCCCCTGAATTTTCCCCCAACCCAAAACTAAATCTATCATCCCCAGTGCTCCAATCCTAACTCCCCCCCCATGCCTCTGCCATCCAGGAGGCCCCAACCAGGCCTATCCTTACATGATTGTCCCGATAACGCAGCTCCTGCCTGGCACAAGGCTGGAGGGGGAGGAAAGGAGAACAAGCTGGCCTTGCCGTGAGCTTATGAAGAGAGAGCAGAATTGTGGGATTGAATAACAATCTTCAAGTCCCTAGAGGACTTTTTTAACCCTATAGTTCCCAACCTGGGACATTCTACAAATGCCAAACATGCTGCAGTGTTAAAATTACCTTGATTTACCCTCTATTATTCAATCCTTTACATTCTAAAAGAGACACACAAGCCACAAGACCTGTTCTTCTTCACAAGCTCTGTACACGGTGCTGTCAAGTGCACATAATAACATGCATTTTGGTTCATTTTCAAATACCACTATAATAGCCACTTGTGTGCATCCAAAGCTTTTCAAACACATCTTCTTAGTTCTGTGCCTCAGGGCAAGTCTCATCTTAGGCTTTTTAGTATTTTTTAGTATTTTGCGAATGCAAGGACTGAAGCCTGAATTCAGGGTCTAAATCCAGGAAAAGACATGAAAGACCTGTTGGAGGATGTGAGAGAAGTGTTAACAGGCAAGCACACTTAACTACCATGGCAGGTACATCCTTCTCCTCTTCAACCTGTGACTAGCACCATGCACCCACTTGAGGTTTGCAACAGCCAGGAGGCTGACGCTCATGGACTTTTTGTTAATCAGTCAGTCATCAGGTAAAGCTTTTAAATAACCATTAGCAAGGACTAGAAGTCAGCTCTTTCATTTTCCCAGGCAAAAGCTCTAACTGCCCCAGGACACCAAAATAACAGGACTGTTCTGGCATGTATTCTGTATATGTTCCTCCCCACTGCCTCTAATTTACTTATGAAAATAAGTATGTATTCCTTTAAAATGAAGCACTATTTCACAAAGGAAAATCACGTTAGAATAGCTTTTAAGTGGAAGATTGGAGTGAAAGGTAAGCATAAACCCTTTCTGCCTGGCAAAGTTTGAACCCAGCATGCCCACACCACCTACTCATATTCCTGTTGGAAGAAAGAATGAGGACTTGCATCGCCTCCTTCTGCTGCTGTGCTTCATGCACAGCCCGCACCATTAGTCACAGTAAAAGCTTGCCAGCTAGATAGTGCTCCTCAGGTGAAATAGACTAAGGAATGCCTTACTTATGAGTCCAAATTAAGCTTAAGTATAAATTATGGTTGGGCCACTCCACACTAAGCTAGGTCAGGGATGCTCAGGAAAAAAAAAAAAAAAAAAAAAAGGTAAGCCTTTTGGAAATACAGGGGTTTTAAACATGGATGGGTGGCTAATGACAGCTGCAGGTTTAGTCTACTCTCCAATCCTGCTCCACCTAAGCCTGCTCCATTTGAGAAGATGAACAGCCATGCCAGTGTGAAAACACACTGAAGGCTCAGAAAAATGAGTATTAAAGAATTCAGGAGGCTCCAAAGTTATGTAGGGATATAAAGGTTGCAGTCTGGGACGTAAAGCCTTAAAAGCCAGTATTAGGCACCTTCCCTCTTTCAAATTCATCCTCACTTAACTTTCTTGAGATTATTTATATGCAGAAAAATCCTGTTAGATGAAATTAAATATTTTAGGGAGAAAAATTTCACAGCTTCAAATGACTCAGAACAATTACACACAAGCACTACAAAAGATGGTGGTGTGGGAGAGAACAGTCTATAAGAAGTGAGCAAAGAATGTAAAAGAAGGAGAAATACATGCTTCTGCAATGAAGAGACATGGTGACAGCTAAATGGACTGTGTCTAGTAATTTGCAGAAGAAAGCCTGAAACACTAAAAAGGCTCAGTGAAAGTGTTTACATGGAATTCACTGTGAAAACAGTTAGGATCTACATTTAAGAAGCTTTTTTTTTTAAAAAAAAAAATTGGTAATAGTGATAAGGAAGAATAATGAAGTGATTCTCTAAATTTAAAAACAAAAAAAAAACAAACCCAAAACAAACCACACATAAATACATACATGGGAAATTGAATTTTTCTTTTGATACACTTGCTAAGCTGCCAGTGAAAGATTTTGTTTAGGCTTTTTCATATATATATATATATATATATATATATATATACCTCAAACTGGGCATTTTAAAAATAGATACACATTGGATTTCTCATGTACTTTTGCATTCCTTCATTTTGGCATGATTTGTGTCAGGTTTTATATACTATGCTCCTCTGATTGAACTTAAAAAAGAAAGGCCATTTCAGGTAGCAACATATTTCGTGTGAAAAGAAACAAAAGCTTTAAGAGACAACCAGGGGTATAAATACAGAAAATGCTTCTGGAAAAAGGAGAATAAGAGATACATCAAAGAAAGCACGGTCAATGTTCAGAAAACCCTCTCCTGGGGATTATATTGTGGCTTGTTTTGGCCAAACATTTGAGCTAATGGAAATTTGAGACTGGTGATTATTGACCTTCTATGAATGGGTAGCAGCACTTCTTGTGCCTCTCAGCTGTTTGAAGGATGCTGCTGAACCTACATGACTCATCTCTGCAGGTACCAGCTCTCTTTTTTTAGGAGGAGAGTGGAGAAGACAGATTATTTTCCAGGTTTCCAGTTGCTTGCTCGAAAACAAGCACACTGAACAATGGTCTCAGTATGAACATATGATAGGCTCCAGAGCACCAAATCTATTTGTCTGCACTGAGAAAGCTGGCTCTTGGGCCACTCACTGCAGCTTGGCTCTGGGTCACACCTGTATTGTACAAGGAAATTGTATAAGGATGGAGATGTTTCTATAAATCTGACAGGAACATATTTCTGTGCCTCCTTTACACCAAATCAGTTAGGGATGCCAGCCATCAAGAAGATAAGGAGGAGAGATATCTCTTTATAGCATGGAAATCCCATTCTGCCTCTCAAATATGCCAGGACTCCCACCTCAAAAACTGCTCAGATTGTCTCCCAGTCCAAAACTTCTGTATCCTAACCTCTTCTGTTTTGCACACTTACAGAGTTTCACAGACTATGATAGGAACAAAATAAATAGATTGTAATAGAAATCTTTTTCAAAACAACTATGATTAACAGGATAATGCATTTGTTATGGTAGTGCTAAACAATGATAATTACATGTTTTTTGAGTACAATTCTGCTATTTCTCACTCTTGTTGCTATCCTAGATAGAAACACTGTTATTCACTGTATAGAAATCAAGCTCTATTACATTCAACTAACAAAAAAATGGAATTGCATTTGTCAGAGTAAATATTTATAGATCCATACTTTAAAATATTGCAGTATCATTTAGTAAAGAGTGTTTTCTGTAGTTCAAAACTAAGAAAAATCTAGAAGTATTCTTTTCTTTCCCTGGTATCCAAGTCAGAACATTATTGGTGGTGGGTCTGGATGGGTGGTCTACTAGATGGGTGAAAACCTGTCTGGGCCCTGAGGCCCAAAGGGTGGTTGGTTAATGGTGCATGCTCTACCTGGAGAACAGTTTTGATTTTTTTTCAGAGGTTTACCCTAGGATCTCCCTTGTCTGATATCTTTTCCAGCAACCTGGAGGAGAGGTCAGAACTCATCTTCATTGAACTTTCAGGTGAATGTGATGGTTTGGGAGTTACCCACTCCCACACACACTGTAATCACCCAGACTAGACTCAGCTGGCTGGAAGTTAAGGAATGAAGCTATGTTTACAGCTTCGCACAATTTACAAGCATATATATATGTATATACACACACACACACACACACAATATACGGGTATATAAAAGTAGCACAGAAACACAAAAATCCCTCCAAAACAATCAGATTGCAAGGAGGCTCCCAATCCAAACTTCCTCTCACCTTTTTCCCCCTCTTTCCCTCCCTTCAGCAATAACCAGATCCCCATATATCTCACGTGATAAATCTGGACAGCTCTGAGGTGAGATGTCAAAAAGACAACAAGGAGGTTAGAGGAAATAAAGGGTTAGGTTGGATTAGAATTAAGGCAGAAAGCAACCACAGGCAGCCAGAGTGAAAAGGAGCAGAACAACAACTAAGAACTAACTCAGAAATGTGCAAGAATTGAGTGTCTTACCTATATTTTCACTAGTTGCGCTTCTCAGTAGAAGAATGAGTGATATAGGTTATTGTAGTTGTTTTTCTTCTCACAGCTAAGGATTTAATTTCTCTCAGTAAAATATTCCAGTTAGCCTCAAAACAGCACAATGGCACACGATGGTGATGCAGCCAATCTGCCTGAAGGCATGGGCACCATCCAGAAGCACCCAGGCAGGCTGGAGGGATGGGCTGACAGGAATCATAAGAAACAAATCAAGGACAAATACAAAGTTGCGCACCTTGAATGGATGAAACTCTTGGACTAGTATAGCCTGGGGGCTGACGGGCTGTGGAACAGCTCTGTAAAGAAGACCCTAGTGAACCATAAGCTAGAGATGAACATGTTCTGGAAATAATGAAGAGTAGAATTGTTTGAGGCTGTATCATCAGGGATGTACATGGTGTCAAGAGAACTGTCCCCTCCATTTATTTAGCATTTATTAGACCATTGCTATGATGCTGTGTCCATTTTTGGGGCTTTTGAACAGCAAGAGAAAACACTGATAAACTGGAGCAAGTTCAGTGGAGGGTTGTCAAGATGGTTAGGATCTGGAGCAGGTGTGCAGGTGTCCTGTGATAAGAGGTTGAGTCTTTTTCAGCTGGGAGAATGGATAGCCTCAGAGGGACTCAATAGCAGTTTCTTAGTGCCAAGGGTGAGTTTAGCAAGAAGCCATAGTCACAACACACCATGGTATGAGGATGAGAAGGCAGGCACAAACCAAAACAGAGGAAGTCCCACTGGAAACTACATGATGGCAGTCAAGCAGCGGAACAGGCTGCCCAAAGAGGCTGTGCAGTCTCAAGTCTTGAAGGCTTTTGAGACTGAACTGGATCAAGCCTGGAGCAGCCTGGGCTAACCTCAGGACTGACTGCTTTAAGCAGAAGGCTTCTAGAGACCTTCTGAGGCCATTTCCAATATGAATTAATCTTTGATCGTTACATGTTTTAAGATCTTCCTTGGAGTTTTCTAATCACTGCCTTTAACTTTCTTTTACTTTAGTATGAAAGTCTTTTAAATTATTTCTAAAAGTACATCCCTCAAAATAGCTATTCTATTCTAGGTAAGTACTTTCATTGTGTATAAATATATAGTTAAATTCTGAATATTGCAGCTTGTTTTCAAGGCCTCTTCATAAAATAATTGAAGTAAAAGCAAGCCTTTTAAACTGAAATCCATATGAGCTATGAAGAAATGAACTAATGCCTAAGGATATTCTGTCATGTTTAAATGCAGGAAAAGTGTAATTACAAGTGCTACAAGTAGAAAACAGAGCTTCTTAGATAGAGAAATGAAGACTTATTTAAGAAAAATAAAAGGAAATGCAAATGCCTGTGTGGTTTGTTTCCTTCTTTTGTTACTATGGCTACAATAAAGAATTACCAAAGGAGAGAATTGGATCGGTACAGTATCAAAGATTTGGTAATTAGTATTCTCCTTTTATTACATTAGTATTCTCCTTCTATTAGTCTGATAACCACCCAACTCAGAGCCACTTCTTCACTTGCAGCACTTTTTACCATTTTTTTGCAAGTAACTACCAACTGTATTTCTTACATGTCTCTGTATTTAAAAAAAAAAAAAAAAAATTTTCAATGTTTCAATTAATATATTTTTGAAGTCTAGACTTCTTCAGGTTTTTTTTTAAACGGTCCAGACAGCCAAGTTTGCAGATGACACCAAGCTGTGTGGCACAGTTGACTTGCTAAAGGGCAGGGATGCCATCCAGAGGGACCTGGACAGGCTGGAGAGGTGGGCCCAGGCCAACCTCATGAAATTCAACAAGGCCAAGTGTAAGGTCCTGCACCTGGGTAGGTACAATCCCAAGCACAAATCCAGGCTGGGTGGTGGATGGTTGGAGAGCAGCCCTGAGGAAAAGAACCCGGGGGTCTGGGTTGATGAAAAGCTCAACATGAGGCTGCAGTGTGCGCATGCAGCAACCGAGTCCTGGGCTGCATCAAGAGAAGTGTGGCCAGCAGGGCAAGGGAGGGGATTCTCCCCCTTTACACTGCTCTTGTCAGACCCCATCTGGAGTCCTGTGTGCAGTTCTGGAGCCCCCAGCACAGGAAGGACATGGAACTGTTGGAGCAGGTCCAGAGGAGGGCCACAAAGATGATCAGAGGGCTGGAGCAGCTCTGCTATGAGGACAGGCTGAGAGAGTTGGGGCTCTGCAGCCTGGAGAAGAGAAGGCTTCCAGGAGACCTTAGAGTAGCCTTCCAGGATCTGAAGGGGGCTACAGGAAGGCTGGGGAGGGACTATTGACAAGGTCTTGCAATGACAGGACAAGGGGCAATGGGTTTGAACTGGCAGAGGGGAGATTGAAACTGGATGTTAGGAGGAAGTTGTTTGCAGTGAGGGTGGTGAGACACTGGCACAGGTTGCCCAGGGAGGTTGTGGCTGCTCCCTCCCTGGAGGTGTTCAAGGCCAGGTTGGATGAGGCCTTGAGTAACCTGTACTAGTGGGAGGTGTCCCTGCCTATGGCAGGGGGTTGGAACTAGATGATCCTTGAGGTCCCTTCCAACCTTACCATTCTATGATTCTATTATTTATTATCAGCTTTCTAGGGACAGTATTTTCTTTTGCACAAGTATATTATTGTTCTCGTTTGAGGGGTCTCAGGTTCCCTTAAGGAAACTACAGAGACCAAGACCCGTCCCAGGGGATGGATCTGGGCATCCCAGGATGTTGTAACGTTGTTCTATTCCGTGTTCTGGTACCACAGCTTACAAGCCAGTGCCTGGTTGACGTGGCTCTCCCTTCTCCTCTGCTCCCTCCACCTCTTTTCTCCATGCAGAGCACACATTCCTTCTTACCTCATGGCCTGTGTAGGGGAGATGGCTTCTAGCTGGCAGGGAATTCTGAGTGCATCATGTGGCCTGCCAAGACCTTGAAGGCCTGAGACTGGGGCAGGATGGGGGGAGGGAGGGGTGAGGGTGCTTCTGGCCTACTCTCAGGCCTGCTGAGACTGGAAGGGGTGAAGGACTCTAGATGGATTTAGTCTGATAGACTTGGCTTAGCTTGTGGATGTATCCATTCTACCTGATTGCCTCTGACATACATGCACCTGTAAACAGAATCTCCCTTTAAACTTCCAATTGATGTGCAGTATTTTCATTCTTACTCTCCAAAAGGAGTAAGAGTCACCTCTATCGCCCAGCCCTGGGTAGCTCGTGGCCTCAAACTACAATTATATAGCGTGTTTTGTTTCATACATAACCATTTATGTGCTGCACTTCTGCACTTCTAGTATATTTGAATATAAGCATTCTCTATGCAAAAATAGTACTTTTAAACTGAAACTGTTTTAATGACATATGTTACCATATTTTTCTAACATTATAAAAAAAAAATCTGTAAAGCCAATCTGCCTATTGTGTGCTTGAAAACTGATACACTGCATTTTTCATCTGACATTCTCATTTTTTTTTTTTTGTGATATAACTTTGCAAGATGTATACAGACAAATAAAAACAAAAGCATACAAATTAAAAAGAGAAATAAAAAGATGCTTTTCTTGGACACAGTTACATATTCAATTTTCAAATCAGTCAGTGAAAGATGTCAAACCAGTTAGCAAAAAAGAACACTAAAATGAAAGATCAAGATGTGAGTTATTTTTTTGTATTAGGCAGTGAGCTTGGACTCAGATTCTGATTCATTCTTGGCTCTGTTGCAGACCTGATAAAGGGCATACTATCTAATCTCCTTTCTGCCTGAGGTGGTGGTTTCTAAAGCTGATCTCCCTGCTGGCTGCCTCAGTCCTGCCATCCTCCCTGTCTCAGCTCTGACCCTGACTACCTCATTTCAGCCTGAAAAGCTGTATGAAAGGTTTTTGTCCTCCCCTTCCAGCTTCTTCTATATCTTTAAGGCATTGAAAAAACCCAAAGCAAGGCTGGACAAACATTATAGCTAATGTGAAGAGAGGGTTGCTGGTTTGACAGCAAGGGAAAACATGAATGGCAACAGCCCCAAGTGAGACTCAGCTACACTGCATGGAACAGTGGCTTCAGTTTCTCTGCCTGTAACACTGCCTTAGTTTTGGTTCCCTCTTTATTTCCTCCTTACTTACCCTAATTTGTTGCCTGTAGCTTCTATTTTTCTTAGGGGTGAGCTATTTTAGGTTAGGCCTGAAAATATTTGTGGATATTTATTAGCCATACATAAAAACCAAGTGGATAAAAGAACTAAAGGAGAGACACCAGATGCAGCAAAAGGAGGGACAAATGTCAGTAATGTGTTAAAACTAAAGGCTTCTGGGAATACATTTCAGCAGATGTGTAAGAGTATGATAAATATTTCAAGGGAGGGAAGTTATGCTCTCGCTATTTATCATTACTATTAATAGGCTTTTTAAATAGAAACATTAGCAACACAATCTACAATAAGACCAAGCAAATCACAGGGGCTTCCTTGAAAACCTTACCAACTCAAAGAGGAATTAGGTCTCATCAGCGCTTGAACACATACTCATTACAAAGTGATTTGTTTGCTGTTATTCTGGTCTGGAAAGAATGGTAAATTGGGCAAATTTATCCAATCTGTTCTGCTTAGTATCCAAGCAGGCAATAATCAGCCAATATTTGACCATGTTGAGGTGATATTACCATTTTTTTCTCTAAAGTAAAAGGAACAACTGAGGATTTGAATGAAAAAGAGGGTCAAACTATGTTTGAATAAATTAAGACTTCCAGAACTTTTGTAGGGGCAAGAATTGGGAAAGATAAAAATCTGAACAAAACCCCACTGGCTCTCAGGAAACAGTGGGAAGGTGGATCCTCTTTCTTCTTTTGCCAGCAGTCTAGGGACACCAGGCTTGAGGTAGGACAGATTATGAGTGGTAGCAGAATGCTAGCTTTTTAACACAAAGTGTATAAGTGCAATGACCCAGAAATCCCCCAAATGTGTGGGCATATGGAGGTCCATAGTATGCATGACCTGAAAATAGCTCCTTACAATGCTCATCCATCTTGCAGGGCTCACTGAAATATCTGAACAGCAAGGACACACACCTCAATTATCTACATGGGTGAACAAGACAAAGATTTGCGTGAAAGGGTAGATATATTACAGAGGTCTGGGTGTCTACCAGTAAGTGACATGAGCCAGATGAACTCCCTCACAGTGGTCCCTACGAAGACAAACATTTTGTAAAAAAATATGTATAGCACTACACATATATGAGAAGTCTCACTGACTACAGTAGGACTACTCATGTCTGTTCAACTGAGTACATCTGTAACTCTTTGCTAGAAGAAAGCTCTTGGCACAAACTTGAAGTGTGCCAGTGACAATGAGCTGTCAAAAGTGAAGTTCCTTAAGCAACTCACGTCAGAACTGAGCATTAGAAGACATTCTCTGGGGAAAGGACTGGTGATCAAATGCCATCTTACCCAGCTGCTGCACATCAAGCTTTTTAAGTGCCACAGACAGAAGCAGGGGCAGGAAAGGGGACAGAGGCAGCAAAAATATGGAAGCAAAATGGTAGGGGAAGTTGCCATGAAGTTTTGCACAAACCTCAAGCAAAGACCTCACACGAGAGGTTTTACTCATACCTTCACGATTTGCCAGTAACCTGCAAACGCAGAAAAAGCCAGTGTGTCAGTGGTGACTTTGAATCTCCTCCACCTCAGGACAAGCAGCTACAGGACTTTTAAATAAAATCAGAAAATATATTAGGAATTTCAAGGTCCACACAAGACTTCCTTAATAATTTTCTGTGCAAGATGCTCAGGTTTTACAGGGATCAGCTACAAAGAATAAACCTCACCAAAATGTCACACAAACTTTTTTTCAGTGACTTATAAAATAACAGTATTACCACCCCCTGCCACAAGTAATTCTAAGTAATTTCAATGTAGAAAACAGATGTAAAAACACCAGGATTTTATGACTCACCCAGTGACACATCACATCTTCATGTGAATAATTGTACCTCAGCAAACACTCAGTCTTAATTTGATGCTGTTGTTGGGCATGGAACACAAATGTGAACATGATAATTGTTATGTGACACTAATTTCTTGTATCACATATTGATATTCTGCAGAACAGAAATTCAAGAAACTGCAGTACAGATTCTGTGCTTCCCATCCAATTTCCTCAAACCCATGTAAATCCATAAATAGAATTGTGGGGGAAGTATTCACATCTAATGCCTGCTGTTTGTGGTTATGAATGAGTCAGATTTTCTATTAAGTCTTTGATGTAGGTGGTATATTCAACGTCTGGGTTGCATATTGAAATACTGCAGTCAGAAGAAATTAATTGTCTCTGGTATAATCACTTTGATAGGAAAAAGGCATTGGTATGGCACTTAAATATCATGTAGGCACAGCAGAATTTAATCATAACTCAGAATAGAGAAAGATGGAAGACATTTTAGCTCATATATTTAGGGTTTTTTTCTGAATGCAATTTCTTGTAAGAAGAGATAAAAATAAATGTGAGAATGAAAAAAATACATAATAAATTCTCATCAAATTCCTGTTTGCAAATAGAGTTCTCAGATAAAATCTATAGTAATTCTAATCTCCTCACAATATAATTGAATATTGACCCATTAAAAAAATTCTCTTGGCATGTATTGTATCTTACTTCTGAGTAACTCTTCCAGTTTAAAAAGAGGAAAATATATAATACATATCAATAGCTAAATAAATGTTAAATGAAAACAAATCAAATACTCTATTTAATGATTACAAGTGCAATATAAATTATGTAACTGTAATGCCAAGTAAAAGACACGTTAATTAATGTCATCTTTGATTTTCTGTAACTGCTTTCAGACGAGATAAGAAACATTTCCTTCTAGCAAGTGACTGATTCAAAACACAATGGGCTAAAGATGTGCACAGGGTTAATATATGGGAGTTGCTTTTAAATACACTCTTAGTGGGTGAAAATATGTGTAATCCCTTTGAGAAAGTGGTACATTGTGATTTATACAAGAAAGAAGGCTCACAGATTGCACCTATTGTAATCAAAAAGGAATAAAATATTAGAAATATGCTTCAGGTCTCACGTTTGTGAAATAGATCAAAAAGTGCTATTCAGATAAGGCTTTTGTATCTGATTTTTTTCCCAAAAAAGAACTATAGAATTCTATAATTTTTTAACATTAAAAAAAAAAAAAACCAGCGATATCTACAAACAAATCCCACCCTTAATTTGAAGTCAATAGATTTTGCAACATGAGTAAGATGCCAAAGCTTCCAGAAACTTACAAGACAAATCTCTGCAGCACCATACAGATTTACTAGCTGAGGCTTGGATGCAATATAACCAAAGTCACAGCATCTTCTTTCTGAGCTAACCAGTTGAGAGAAGGCACTCATTACCTCCCACACAGCACTAAGTTTATGGGTTCAAAGTACATTTCCCATCAATTACGATGTCTTCTTTAGCACTTTCAGTTCCAGGTTTATAGTGGTTTGATGGGATCAACTCAAAACTTTCTGCCCCTGATGACTCAAGGCACATCCTTAGACTTTGAAATGCTGAAGACTCACAAGTGTAAAAGCAGTTGGGTTCCTAAGTGCACGGACTAGGCAGAATTTCAGGACCTAATTATAAAAGAGTGCAATTCACACAAAAGAAATTTGTCTCTTATTTGGGTGGGGGAGAACCCACAGAATTTGGATTTTCCAGCATCTGCACTGGGTACAAAGATCCTAGGCTCAGCCTACACAACAATCTGTGGGTCAGGCACAGTAGTAGTCTCATGTGCCCCTCTCACATAGAACTCACCAGAGTCACAAACAAGGGCTATGGTTCCTCTGCTTCTCGGAAGGCTTGACCTAGAAAGGATGTGAGGTACACAACCTGCTTTGAGGTGACAGTGATTTTACAAAAGGCTGAAGGCAAATGTCCAAATCCAGGACTTCCTAGTTAAATGTCACCAGCATTACTCTTCTGATTAGTTTTGCCCTAGAGGCCATGAGATTTTTCTTTAAGTGAACGATAATAGAGACTCAGCTGAAGTAGCAGAATCTAACTTCACTCTGCTTTTGCCATTAGCTTGGGGATTTAAGGCAGCTTCAGAGAAATAGATAGGTAAAAATGTTGAAACCATCCACGTTTAGGAAGCTGTGCAATCTAGGCTCTTACAATTTGGTTGTACAACCTGTCTTTAGTCAAAAATATTATAGCCGTATCAGCATGACCTCTGACTATTAATGTAGTTACACTGTTTTGAGACCCACAGCAATGACTGCACTGACATCATATAGCCAGTTAGGTACTAAATCAGACTTAAGGAGTCTTTTTCCACCATGACAAATCACAAAACAGATGGATAATGTCAAGTAACTAACACTGTGGATATGACGCTGAATCCATTCCTGGAAGTAGCCTTATCCAACTCCTGAAGATGGTTTTGTACACTTCAGTCTTTGGAATTCACCTTTTTTTAATTGTAACTTAGCAGATTCATCTGATTCTTCTTTAAATCACCTATAAAATTTCTTTATATGTGTCTGTTCAACAATGAGTTCAAGGCAAAACAAGGGAAAAAAAAAAAGAAAAAGAAATGCATTGTGTCCCAAGAGAAGAAGATTCCTGTTCCTGGAAACAAAATAAACTCTCAAACATAGGCCACTTTTAAGGAGCAAGTACTGTGAGCAGTTTGTGTGATAGTGTAGCTATTCTTTACTTCATTTGCTTTCCAGAGACTCTCTAGTCTATAAAAGGACTGGAAATTCCTATAATGAATAATATAATGGAATTTATTATGTCAGCAGAATTAAACTTGTATCAGCACCTTCATTATAAAATTGTGGTTCTAGGAGTCCATAACTTCTTTCTATAAATACTATATGCTCCACTTAATTTCTAAGTCCAAATATTGTCTCACAGTGTAACATTGTTGCAGTGATAGTACTGATTTAAATGAACAAATATCTTTATTAACAAACACAAAAAAAGGGAAAATTACCTTATTGCTTTATCACTGAACTGCTTATTTTTGCAACAGTGCACCTGAATTCTAAATCGATGGTTGGGAGGCAGTTTTGTGGATGTTTAATCTTATAATTTAATGCACCATCACTCAGGTTCTTTCTGTGAAGATTAGGTTGGACTTTTTTGTTGTTTGGGGTTTTATTTTCCCCAAATGAATATGTTTTGGTCCTAGTTTGAAATATGAGACTCTACAATTAGTGTGGGAGAAGAGTGTGAGAAAACCAGTCCTCATACATCTGCAGAAGCAGATTAAATGGCCTAAATGCTACGAGAACGGATGTACCATCATTTTTCTCTGTGCTACCTTTTGTGCCTTCTATTCATTGTGACAAGAGCAAATCTGATGTTGCACAGGAAGAAAGCAATGTTCAAAGCTTTTGAGTTAATAGTTGCTGGATTTATGGATTTACTTCAGAAATCCTAACTTTGAAAGGAGAGAAGAAACCAGGTGTTGTGAGAGCTATAAAGCCCATGGTAATTAAACTGGGGGCATGGAGCAGCTTTCCAGTTGTTGCTGAGTGTAAGTGTAAAATACACAGCACTGAAGGCTTCTGTGTTCAAGGCATTACTTTGCACTCTTTACCACTTATTCTTTTGTTAATACTTATATGGTTTTTTTTTTTTTAATTGCCAATACAACACAAGTGACAGTATAGTAAATTAATAAAAATAAGTGTGATACATGAGGATATATGGTAGAAGACAACACTGATTTCATATAAAAGGTAACAGCTGAAACAGACATGTGCAGGCAGGGATGTTTTTACATGAAGCAAACAAAGTTTAGCCTGCGAATGCACAAATAAGGAAGTGCACATACACATGTAAAGAAACAGCAATTTTAATTTTGAAACATCAGTACTAGACTCCAGAGATTTTCAATAACCCAGTGCCAATCTGGAACCACATTACTAATTTCATGTTATATTTAAAATAAGTGTAGTTTTCAGCATTTTAAAAATTATGCCAATTTACATAATCAGCGCAACATTTCATATTCTTACTAGTAAGTTTTTATATATGCAGCTGCCAAAAGGAGTGTACAATTTGGATTTATTGCAATATGAGGAGAAAAAAAAGGAAAAAAATTATTCAGAAAAGCATTTGAACACTGTAAGATGGTTTAGCTTAGGAAGAAGCATTTATCATGACTACAAAGATTAAGAAGTATAAAATTCTCACAGTTCCTTCAGAAATAGGTCTTAAAATCAGAAATAAACCTGAATAGTCCACAATAAATAAAAAAAAATACCTGTAAATCTCTCTTCCAGAATGAGTACATCATGTTATTTTCCTGTTATGAAGCAATTCATTTCACCCATGGAAAGTTCAGGATAATGTATTTCACAGTATGTACCTCTGGTAAACAACTTTGCTGGGGCTCCAGTAAAGAGTTTAAAACAGTGGAACATGAAAGATAATGTCTTAAATTACTGAAAATACTACACCCACTCTAAAAATGAAATGGATCACAATAGGCTAAGGGAACACCAAGGAACTTAGCACAGCAAACAGATGACTAAACTATCAAAGTAAAAGTAATCTTCATTGTACAGCGGGAGAAGATAGCTAAGGCATCTACCAAGGCTATTTAAAAAAAAAAAAAAATTTCCTGCTTGCTGAAGTTGAGTCTCAAGTACTTGAGAACTCATGTCACGTCAATGGCAGTTGCAGCAATTCACTCCAGCTGCAGAATTATGGGATTTGCTGAATAAATAGTAAGAAGACTGGAGCTGAAGAAGACATGTACAAGAACTAGGAAATAGCTAATACACTGAAACATTTTTTTGTTTAAAGCTATATATTAGCCAGTCACGGTAAACTTTCATCACAGGCTTGATCCTAAGTTTTTCACATGTTGCATGGTTTAAGCAAATGCTCATTCTCTTGAAGTTTTCCTCAGCTATGTGCAACCACAACCAGCTCTTGTCATTACACTCCGGAATGCCTTCTCAGAAAACAGCAGTGTCTCCAGATCCCTGCTCCACCTTGCATTTTTTTCCCTGGGTTTTGCAGGTAACAGCCGAAATACAGCATGAAATGGGAAGGGTTGGAGTATTTGTTTCATTGAATTTAAACACAATGCTTGTCTCCTTTTAATCTGTTAAATGCACATTCCAAAGTCAGCCTGAACGTGCTACAGAAGCACTGAACTGCAGTTCATGTGCTGCAGTTCAGGTACCCAGCATACAGCTGTTCAGGCAAAAGAAACAATATATTGACCAGGCCTCCAAGAACTGCAATTTAAGCTCTCCAAAGTAAATCTCCTCTCACAGGACAAAATGCTTCTGCTTTAAAGCTGTTAATTTTTTATGCCTATAGGCATCATGGACTCCATCTACTCCTCCTCCGTAACAGTATCAGTGATAAGACTCATGGATCAAACAACATTGCTATGATTATAGAAAAGCTCACCTTTTTACTTATACGTGGTCAAAATTCAGGTGCAGCAACCAAAACACAAACAGTAAATTGTATCTGTAATCTTAATATATAATCCTAGAGTCAGAAGCTTATGTAAGGTAACACTACAAAACGAAGTTTTTTTCAAGTAGCCTTGTGATAGTAACTCCCATTACTGCATTTCTTTAAGATGGAAATAACCATTCACTGCTTCACGAATGGGGTGGTGTTTCCAGGCTGTAACCTTCCCCTCCATACTCTTCTTCCACAATCCAAACCCATTGACTCTTTGAGCTATAAATTTTGCCACTCACCTCCAAAAGCAGTTGTCTTCCTGATACATCTCTCCACATTTCCTCTCCACAAGAAGCATATCACAGCTTAGTCCCAGCTAAACCCTCACTTTGTTTCACCACCTCAAGATTTACCGTAGAATCACAGAATTGTTTTGGTTGGAAACTCTAAGATCTTTGGGTTTAATCATCTACCCAACACCACCACAGCCATTAAACCACATCCCAAAATGCCATGTCCACGCTTTTTATGAACAACTCTGGGGATGGTGACTCCACTACCTTCCTGGGAAAGCTATTTCAATGCCTGACCACTCTTTCCATAAAGAAATTTTTCCTAATATCCAATCTAAACCTCCTCTGTCACAATTTCAGGCCATTTCCTGATACTATAGAGAAGAAACTGAGTCCAAATTGTACACCTGTAAGTGAGTTGAGGTCTCCCATAAGCCTCCTCTTCTCCAAACTTAACAATCCCAGTTTCCTCAGCCATTCCTTGTAAGACTTGCCCTCTAGATTCTTCCCCAGCTTTGTTGCCCCTCTCTGGACACACTCTAGCAGCTCAGTCTCTTTCTTGTAGTGAAGGGCCCAAAACCGAACACAGTATTTGAGGTGCAGCGTCACCAGTGCTCAGTAGACAGACACGATCACTTCCCTACTCCTGCTGGTCACACTATTCCTGATACATGCCAGGATGCTGCTGGCCTTTTTGGCCACCTGAGCACACTGGAGGCTCATGTTTATAAGGCTCTCAGTCAGCACCTCTAGGTCTTTCCTCCAGGAAACTTTTCATGCACTTTTCCCCAAGCCTGTAGCATTGCATGTGGTTGGCATGACCCAAGTGTGCAGTACCCAGCACTTGGCTTCTATGGCCTGAGAGAAGCCATACTTTGCAACACAACCTAGAAAACATTGTAAAAGACAGCACATTTGGTACTCTGGTGTAGAGTCATGGTGAATTTCTCACAGTACAGCATATCCTCTGATAGGACTGTTTCTTTTCCTGTAGGCATACCCTTGCAGAGCCAGTCACAAGTGTTCTTGTCTTAGCGGTCTTTGTGAAGACTTTTACAGAGGCACAGGTAAACCTTCTTCAGTCTGCCAGAGTCAAGGCAGGTCTTGTTTTTAGCATTTTACACTGCCAGGCAGACTCAAAGCAATATAAAAGTCAACTCATCTGCCTGCAACTGAAAGATACACCCTAACCCTTCAGAGCTCCTCAAACAATGAGTGCCATCTGTTCCCAAATGGGGCTATTCTCCTTTGCAAACACCACCCCTAGTCTTGTGCTTAGTTTCTTCAGTCTTCCCATACCCACATCACTTCTCAAATACATGTTCCAGCCCTCATTTTCCCTTTGCTCAAAGGGGACACTTTCAAAAGCAGTAATAAAACGAGACCCTACAGTCCACTGTCTCCCAAGAGCTTCTAGGTGCTTACCTTAAATTTGTGCCCAAAAAAAGAGTTCCTCAGGCTCTTTCATTTTTCATATGTAGAGGTTTTTTTATTTGCACTGACTAACTGCTCTTCTCTGCTTGCTAATTCTGTTGCTTAACTACACTGATGCTGATCTGAAACATCCAAAAAGACTTGAGTGTTTCTACTTGCTGAGGCTCATTAACACAGCTTGAAGGCAGGGAGAAAATGTATAGTCTCCAACACTCTAGATTCAGTGCTTATATTGCAGAAGGATGTGTACAAAAAGAATATACAAAAGTGAATAAAGCTAAATATTAGGTTATAGGAATCTAATTTATTTTACATTTTCTATGAAAGGGTAGTTTTCAGTTTTAAATAATCCTAGCTGAGGAACGGGAGTCTGCTTTCTGCCAATTGGGAGCAATTTCTCTATCTGTTTTCCTGAAACATAAAAGTAAATCTTTGCCTGGCCTCTTGCCTTGCATTTAAATAAGAGGACTTTCATGACCCCACTGCTTGAAACTGTCCAACAGGTCACAGAGAATAATTTTTTCTACTGCAGACATCACTCAGAATGACCTTCAAGAAGACTACAAGGGCAGCTGAAATTCTGAAATGCATTAAAACTGCTTAAAATTTTACTTCACCACATGAAGTGATTTAATACAATCAAGTGTGGTTAGTGTAGCAGTGACATGTTAATACAGGTACTTTATAGAGTAAATTATATAAATGATCTTGTTCATTGCTTTCAGAATGGAAAGAATGCTGCTCTTACTGATTTAAATGCCACCCTGGAGTATGCGTGAGGGGAACTGCAGCACTGCTTAAGGAAATGCTCTATTTGTTGTTTCACATTCCCATGGGGCAAAAAAGAATTCTTAAGCATCAGGATAGTTGAACTAGCCCTTCAACCCACTTTTTCCAGGAAGAGACCAGGATGATGTCATTTGCCTTTATCTATTCTCTCAAATAGATCAACAAGGACAAGTTAGTCTTTGAAGAAGTGGATCCTTTCCACAGTTGACTCCCAGGGGTAGCAATCCCCAACCCTGCATCCTGTGGGTATTTACACAGTAGCTGTGTAGCCCTGTGTGGCATTGTTCCTGGCACTGCCACCACTGGACGATAGCATAAAATTGCTCTGATGTCATTCCCTAAAAGGCTCTCAACTCCTGATCTCTGCATTTATGAAGTATATTTTATAAGGGCAAATTACCACTAACACTTTTGAGAAGAAAATAGCTATGTTCTTATGTGCTATGTAAAGTAAAACTAAGATGCAGAAAAACTATTAGGTAAGCTATTTGGTAAAAGTTCAAAGGCTATCACTTGCACAAGAAACTTGATCTTACTTGAAAAATAAAGGTGTGATTTCACACAGGATATTGGCCTAGATATAGGCCTTTTCCTATCACGTAACATATGATTACTTCACACCCTTATCTTTAGTTTCTAACTTGAAAGTAATGATTAACAAAGCAGATATGAACCCTTAAAAGCCTATTCTGGGAGAAACTGAAGTAAAAGAATTTGTCATCTGTCAGATTATAAACATTACAAGGCAACTTGACGCCTAGGTCTATACTTTATGGTGTAAGGAAATACTTGACTCTCTGCTTATTCTTAGTTCTATCATGATTTTAGTATCTCAGTATTATTCAGCATTAGTGGAAACTGTATGTCCTAAAAAAAGAACAGCTGAGGTTGAAAGGGACTCATAGAGCCAGTTGCCCAGGGCCACGTCCAGACAGCTTTTGAATATCTACATGGATGGAGACTCCACAATGTATCTGGGTAAACTCTGCCAGTGCTCAGTCACCTTCACAGTAAGACAGTAAGAAAGGTTTCCTGATGTTCAGACAGAAGGTCCTCCTTTTCAATTTGTGGCCATTGTCACTGGGAATGCTGGAAAGAGCCTGGCTCTTTGCACTTCCCCTTCAAGCATTTATACACATTAATATCTCTCCCGAGTCTTCCCTTCTCCAGGCTGAACCATCCCAGCTCTCTCAGCCTGTTCTCATACAAAAGATTCTCCTGTCCTTTGATCAACTGACTGGACTTCTGCTGTGTTTTTTCCAGTCTCACCCTTGTTAACTTCTCAGGATTCTATACAGTGAATGGAAAGCAACTTTACTAACAGAGATGTGATTTGTCACTTGCTTGGAACAGGAGAGACACCAGAACCAGCCTAGCTTGGATCTGGTTAAGCACTGCAGAACCTGTGGAAGGCAGCATGAGCTTGAGTCGAACTGACACTTTTGTCTCTATTTCACTAAGGAAAACAAAAGCTTGACAAATCTTCTATATGGAAAACCATTCCAGGATGAAGAACCTTATAAGACTTTTCTTTAAGAAAGACATTTTTTTCAGAAAACAAGCCTGTGAATGGGGAATTACCACTGATTAACCTCATGTGTCTAACAGAACTGCCCCAACTGGGAGGTCTATCTATGCTTTGACTCTATACTAATGAAGACAGATAAGTTCAATGTAGACTGACAGTGAGGATGATTCAAAGCAGGAATCCAGCTTACATGCTCTGAATCATACTTTCAGTAAAATTGTCATCTTTCTCCCACAACTGAACCACAAACTTACTTTTCTTTCAACAATCTAGAGAGTTCAAATGAGGCAGCAGGCAAATGGTGTTCTCTGAAAGTTTTGTCCCATTTATGCTGAAAAGTAGCCATGTTTTCTATCTGTCGGTTTGGCAGACAAACTGAAGCACTGTCCCTGTGTTTAAAAGGTGCATGAAAGGACTCTGAAAAGCAAGTTGTCTGATAAAGCACCTCGTGCAAGAAACAACATGAAGAGCAAACTTAATCAAACTAGTTTCAGTATTACATCATATCACAAGCACCACAAGAAAAGCAAGATGGCCATCTTAGCTCCAGAGCATGATTTGAATGAGAATCTTGCAGTCATTATTCTTTTAGGCTTTGACAGCAGTACTAGTACTGTATCTTCACAAGTCAAACAGAAAGTAAATGTTTCCAATTTTTATTTCCAGAATCTGGTGCGATCAGAATGAGAGTAGCTAGTGTCTGAACTGAAAATTTCTAAGCGTTTCAACACAGTTCTCCATTAGAAAGGAAACTGGGTAACAGCTTACATTAGCTGAAACAGGAACTACTAAGGAAGGTAGCTTTGTCCTTTCATTTCTGGTTTTCCATCCACACATCTTGTCATATCATCCACAATGTTTTTCTTTTTCCTCCTTTTCTACTGAAAAGGAGACATGAGTCCATGCAATCAGGCAAAGAGCAAGGAAATTTAAGAGATTTTAAAAGCTAATAGATCTGCAGTAAATGCCCTTCATGACTAAAGTTTTGGTGCTGCTTTCACATCGCTCCCATGCTCCACAGCTGACAGGAGAGTTCCAGGAATGTGAGTATCTACAAATCCATAAAAACATGGCTCACCATCAGTCAGTGGCCCTCCACCTATTCCTCTCAAGGGAATAATTGCTTTTATCCATATTCATCTCAGGGGAATAATTAGTTTTATCCAAAGCCATTTACTGGGATATGATAAAACCTACAAAGTGTGGCCTACACTATTTGCATTTTGTCTGTTTACAGGAGTTACTTTGTTCCACTAAGCTGTTTCCACAGCTTGGGTCCAGTGGAAAAGGTCATGTGCCTCTTTATTCCCAAACACTGACACTTCATTACTACAGGTTCAGCAATTCACAGCTTAAAATAGCCAGCAACAATTATTAAAAAAAAACAAACCAAACCAAAACAAACCAAAACAAAAAAAAACCCCAAAACCACCCAAAAAACCCAACCTACACAAAGATGTAAGATAAAGCTTGCAACTTCTCTTCCACGCTGAAAATCACAGGCTTTCTACTGAATTTTGTCAATGGTTTTCTACATGTATGGCATCCTGGGTATTCAGCTGCAGTGACCTGTAACTGTGAAAGACACCATTGTGTGCTTGTTAGGAAGTCATGATTAGTATCTTCAGTTACTTTTTACTACTCTTTTTCCTTAGAACTACAGAACATAAATAATAATAATGAAGCAAAATTCTCAGAGAAGCATTTCCTGAATGCTGTGTGTAATGTAGGTGTAACAAGCCTTGGCTTACCTCAAGGTCACAAAAAGTTAATGTTGCTCAGAGTCACCTCATTGAAAAATTTCACCTGTGGGTAAGAAAATGTTCAGAGGGAGAAATTAAAAACTCTCAGTGGGGGGATTTAAAAAAATTAGGAGAGGCAGAGTTAGACAATTGTTTCTGCAAGTATAGTGTGTGAAATAATCAGTTTACACTAAAACTTACCTACCATAATTACGGCATTTATTACATGTAATTCCGAAGTTTTATGTCAAGTGTATTTTTCAAAGTTGAAGATCAAACACTGTCAATGTTCAAGGCATCCCGTTTAAATCCAGAGCCATGCAGATTATGTCCCTGTTTCATCCCTTCCACCAACTGGAGTCATCTCAGCACCACCTGCTGAGGACAAAGCCTCCTGTGGGAGGAAGGTGTCAGGTTTAACAGAGGAAGGTGTCCTGGTGTAACACAGTCCACTCTCACAAGCAAGCCCCCCACACAGAGACAAGAAGGAAAGTAACACAAAAAGCCCTGGGTTGATGTAATATAATGCACAATTACCTTAGCCTATTTTGCAGAAAAGCACAGCAAAAGCAGCAGCAGAAGCTGGTGATAAAAAACAACCCCCCCCCACACTGCCAAGTCCACTGCCAACCCAGCAGAAAAGACTGACTCCCCCAAACCTGGAAACTGGAAGTAAACAGAACAGGAAGCCTTTCATCTTGCAACCCAAACTACAAGCCCCATGACACTTTGCTCCAGCCAGTACTTGCAGGATGGCAGCACTGAATATCATCATCAGATTCAATCTGCTAAACCCATGGCAGAGCTGCAAGCCTTACTGCAGGGAAGCTGACAGCAAATTAGGAGACTGTGGTCATTGGCACCATTTTTCTCTTGTCCGGCCTAGCTCTGCCCAAACACACCCCCTAACTCTTCTCTGTCTCATCCCATATATTTTACCTCACCTCATCCTTTCCTGCCAACTGGAGGTCACCAACATGATTTATTGTTGTGACAGCGCCTGCCCTGTGTTGTCAGAAGGACATCTTCAAAACAATTTAAGACTCTTCTGGATGCAAAGACCACAGAAAACTCAGCAGGGTCTCTAGACCAAGCTTACAATGCTTAGGCAGGACATGGTATGGATGCAGCCCAGCAAGTAGCAGCAGAAGGTACCTACCACCAGGCAACAGCCACAGGACAGACAGGGGAGTGGGCAGCAGAACTGCACTCACCAGTCATTGCTTTGCTCAGTTGGTTTCCTTCCCAAATCTTGTCCTTTAAAACAACTGAGGCTGTCCATAATCTTTAAGCTAGGGAAGAGATGGAGTGCTAAAGCTCCTGAATATCTGAGGAGAAGTGGAAAAGCAAAGTCTGGGCAGTGGTAGTGCAAAGACACAGTTTCGGCATGGAGCCAAGAAGGACAGAAAGAGTTTAACCATGCTTGGCATAAGGATGGTAAACAGGAGGGATGGTGATTTTGAATGAGAGAGACAGCACTATGAAGGGAGATGTAAAGAGCAAAGAGACAAGTTCAGACAGAGGTCGATAGCAAGCAATTGCGAAGGAAACTCATGCAAGAAACTGGCAAGGAAGAAAGTGAGCCAGGGTCAGAGGACGGTAAATAGAAAAAACACTTCTGACTTTGGGGAAACATTACCCTCCGTACCCTGTATGGTTTCAGAAACCTAACGTTCCTCTGATGTCACCAAATACCTACCCCAGAAACCATGTTGTACTTTCTTCCACTGGCAAGTTTATCAAGGGGAGGAAACCTCCTGCACTTTCTGCAGCGGAACTTTCTGTAACAGAACTACATTTTTCAAATCTTCTGCTGAATTATGTCAGAGGCATCTTGGCTTGCTTTTCAAAAGCTGTTTAAATCACAAAAGACACAATATTAATTTCTTTAAAGATCCCAAACATCCCTGCAAAACACTCTTTATTCCAGTAAATCAAGTCTCTTGCATGACCATTCTCTTCTATATTCTCACATGAGGTTAATATTCTAACTGGATAATTATATGCAGTGTTTACACCAGACATTTTTCTTACTTAGTAGGACGTTGAGGGTGGGGCAAAACAGACCAGCTAAGAAAGAACCAGAAGCCACCTGAGAATTCTCCAGAACTGATATCAGGAAGTCATATCAACTTGCAATAACCTTTGTATTTTCATCAGAACTCATTTTCAACTGGAAATAATAACAGAAGATGTTATCTTAATTT
This sequence comes from Ramphastos sulfuratus, assembly GCA_013399055.1. NCBI lineage: Eukaryota > Metazoa > Chordata > Aves > Piciformes > Ramphastidae > Ramphastos > Ramphastos sulfuratus. Next base: position 87,411 of record WBNM01042416.1, on the reverse strand, counting down.
ATTGGCTTCACATCTACTCAATTTTGAATATTTATACAAATAGTATCACAATTCTTCTTTCCCCTTTTTGTTCTTGTGAATTTATAGTAGAGCAGAATTAACAAAGCAGTTGGAAGTCTTGGTAAAAGAAGAGTTGTTTTCATACCTAACTTTCAAAATGATGAGTAGAATATCACACTCTTTAACTTTTTCTGCAATTGTCTGTTGAACAGATACAAATGTGCAACCACACAGAAACATTTATTCTTCCAAAATTAGCATTATTACTTTATTTGGTGATTCATTACAATCTGCAAATCCAATAGTCAAAAAAATAAACTAGGCAAAAATGTTAAAGCATTTTACAAGCAAAACACTTTACTGTTTCCTTTTCAATTTGCATAGAGTGGGATAAGTGTACTGGTTAAAGAATATAATGTACAGAAGAACAAAACCATAGTTCAAACTGTACTGAAGAGTGTTACGATGCTGTGAGTGAACAGTACATAAACAGCTATAACCGTCAAAAGTAAACCATACACTTCAACATTAGCAAGGCTGCCTTCACATGGCCATGATGCATCACAAAGGTTGCAAGCCACTGGGTTTCTTATGTTGTACATCATCCTACTTCAAAGAAATCAGAGTTAAACAAGCCAGAATGCATCTATCTATGCTCATTTCTTTTCTACCTGAATAAAGAGAAAATTTTAAAGTCAGCTTCTGAAACTGCTGTCTCTCATATTTTCAGTTTTATGGAGCTAGCAAGTTTAGATTTTCACCCACACATCTCTGCTTATTATTACTGCATATTCAGGTAAAAAAAAGTTTCCACTGTGTAGCAACAAACTGCAGAGACCACGCTCCTTTCACATTGTAACCACATCTCAGTCCATCCATCTGTATAGATCTGGCTTTAAAGTCTCAAAAACTAAAAAATAGTTGATCTAGGTTGTAATAAAAAAAAAAGAATATTAAATACCTTTGGTAAAAATAGATATATTTAACAAGTTTAGAAAAGTAAATAGTTATATTGTCAAAAGAAGAGTATAAAAATGTACACGATACAAAAATAACAAACAAACAAAGACCATCAGCCATAGTAGTAAGAAAAAAGGCGCTGTTCTTTTCAGTATCTGTTTCCTTAGCTCATGTTATTGTCCAGTCTTCTTTCTAAAAGGCAGGAACTTTACTAGAGCACGTGGAAAAATCCAGTCCTTCCTACCAGCGTTAGACAAATTAAGTTTAATTCAGAATAAGACAGTCTGTTTTAACCCAACTTTATACAATATGAAATGCTTCAATTTAGAGTACAGGGGAGTAGTTCAACACAGAAACAAAGATTTCAGATGTTTTCGACCCATGGCCAGAAGTACTGAAGCTGTAGAAATGAGACAGCCAGCAGGATCAAGTCTCCTTGATGTGAGCCTTCTAACTTTGTTCTCACTCCTAAATTATAAATCCACGTATTTCCAAGAAAATTGTGGGGACAAAACCAATACATATATTTTAAATCCCTCATTGATGCCTTTCTCCCATCCTTTCATTTGGCCTCCAAACAGAGCTGTCACACAACATATAATCCCAGTTTGGCTTCTCCTCTTTTTAGAGCTCTCTGTAAATCCTGAGGACAGAAGATTCCCAAAGCAAACAACTGAGATTACAGAAGGAGATAATGCACAAGCCCCATAATAGAATCAGCCATTGATTGAATGTGCTTTGAAAGAAAATAGCACGATTAAATCATGTTTATCCTTCAGTATTGCCTTTGCACACACAGTCACACTCCTCATGGTGTTCCAAGGGTACATCTGTCAAAGATTTATGCAATCCTCGGACACCAATCCTTGGCTTCAGCTGAAGAACCTGAAGGAGAAGAAGCAAAGTATCAGGAAAGCAGCAAGTGTCCCGTCACACACCTGAACTATGAGTTAGATTGCACTGGAAACACAGTGGGTGAGGGAAGCATATTAAAAGAAAAAAGCTTTCTCCAGCTAAATTTATGTTTTCCACCCCTAATTATTACCTGTTTTTACCTCAAGCTCTTTATAAAATCAGTTGAAATACGTTGAACAGATACCTACTTCTACCCAAAAAGTTTTGTAGTTTCATATACCTATTTAATGTTATTTAATACTAATAGTAGTTAACCCAAATGAATTATTAGATAATTCTGTAATAAATTTAGTCATAGATTTATAACAATGGAAAGGGACACATATCTGTTCCTTCATAACACTCATATCTACCACTAGAGAAAGATGAACAAGTAGTGATGTGTCTGAACTGCACCAGTAAACAAATACCTCAAGAATGACTTAATAGCTCCACAAAAACATCTTTCACCAGGGAAGATACTATTTTTTCATGTAACACCTCGTTAAATTGGTTAAAAAAATATGTATTTACTACAAAAGCAACGCACAAGTTTTAAAAATAGGAATTTCTATAGCACCATTTCGATAATAACAACAAATTCCTCAATTTGCTTTTAGTATTTCCCAACATGCAAATGTAAAAGAAAAATACATACCTCGTGGTATTTTTTGGTGACTTTCGTTGGTACACATTGGCACTCGTTGCAGCTCTGATGACAACAAGCACAGTTTCCACCACAACGTTTGACCAGAAGACACAATGGCCAGAAGATGGTGTCAGTTCGCTTCAGCTCCTCCCTTAGCGACACTGAGAAGTTGCGAGGAGTACAACTATACAGCCGCACTTCTTCCTTTAGGAGGTTGAGATCGACCACTATGAAGAGACAAAGTGATGATGTTCTCACTCATAATCCAACTTCACTGGTGGCAGAACAACTTCAGCAGGCAGAACCCATGAGGAAAGATCACTTTTGTATAGGTGGTAGAGGTTCAGTACACAAGTATAATAGTGCAGTTATATGAATACCATGAAACCTAAAAGGAATGATTGCATAGAATGGTTGTATAGAAATAGTCACCAATTATTTTGTGTTTGGAGCAGTTGGTTCAAATCAAACAGAGCAACTTTTTGCTACTGCATAGCAATGCTTTATTAAATCAGTCCTCTTGAGTTCCCTTTGTTCTCCCTCATACTCTTGAGCACTGTTAGAGCACCAATACAGTACTCTATATTACAAATTTTTATTAGATAGACACACAGAGCAATTAAGAATCCTGAAAACTTTCAAATCTATTTCTAATTACTTTGCATAAAACATTCAAACTTCTTCCCTGCTAGAATTTCAGTTACTGCTTCTTTGTAAGGGTGATGCCAGTACAAGAAAAATTCAGACTATTGACATCTAGGAGGAACTCACTTCTATGAGTTAAGAACCTCAAGAAGTTATGCTATCATCTGTGAATACTGTATAGACAAGTGCATGTTGCTATATAACTATTAGCATAATCCATTTTTCACCTCCTACATTACAGCAGCAAGTTCTGTTGCTCTCCAGGTTTCATTTTCATGATGTGTCTTAAATATTACTTATATTCTCCTTGGAAGCACCTAACTTGAAGTCTAATTTAAAGTTCTTAATATTTGGCATCAGTTTCCCTATAAACTGGTTCCACTGTGACATACTAAAGTTTCACTATGCCAATGGATCAACAACAAGCTCAGATCTAAAAGAGGGAGGGTTTCTTTAGGTTCACCTTAGCTGCCTAGCCAAGAAATAAAAGGCCTCGAAAGAGTCAATTAAGACTGAAAAAAAAAAAGGGGGGGGGGGGACACTGTTTTAGAGACTGTTTGTTTGTTTTCTAATTTGGTGAAAAGCATTGGAATTTTCTTTCAGAAAAAACAGACTATTATGACCACAGAATCACAGAATGTTAGGGGTTGGAAAGGACCTCGAAAGATCATCTAGTCCAACTCCCCTGCAGAGCAGGATCACCTATACCAGATCAAACACATCCAGACAGGTCTTGAATATCTCCAGAGAGGGAGATTCCACAACTGCTCTGGGCTTATAGTGAAAAAATTTTTCCTCATGTTTACATTAAACTTCCTATGCCTCAACTTCCACCCATTGCCCCTTGTCCTGACACTGGGCATCACTGAGAAGAGCCTGGCTCCATACTCTTGGCACTCATCCTTTACATATTTATCAACATTAATGAGGTCCCCTCTCACTCTCCTCTTCTCCAAGCTAAAGAGATCCAGCTGCCTCAGTCTCTCCTCGAAAGGAAGATGTTCCATTCCCTTTATCACTTTTTGTGGCTCTGCGCTGGACTCTTTCAAGCAGTTCTGAGGTCCTTCTTGAACTGAGGGGGCCCAGAACTGTACGCAATATTTGAGACACAGCCTCACCAGGGCATAGTAGAGGGAGGAGAACCTCTCTCGACCTACTAGGCACATGTGTTTTCAAACACTTCTTTTGCAGACCAAATCCATATACTGGCATCCATAAGTACGGATTTATTGTGAAAGGTCAGTTAAACACACTGAAGCCTTTTCTCTGCTTGCACTTACAGTGAGTGCCAAGCTGGGGCACTTCATTCCACTACTATCAGGCTAACAGAGGCTCCTAAATAAACAATTCGATCTTTAAAAGCAAGGAGTGTGGAACAACTTCAATAAAGTTACTGATAGGACGCCTGCCTGCCTCCCACACTCCAAGTGCATTCCTTGGAGAAAGCTGAGAAGGTACCAGAGAAAAAGACAAAACTTCCAGGGGAGAGGTTCACTGTGAGAAATTTGAAATGATTTAAGCTCTTCTGATCAGCTAATAGCTGTGGGCTAAGTCATTTAGTGGGTGGACATATCTACCTCCATTAATCAAGGACTGGATAGGAATGGAGTACTACTTCTGTTGTTTTCAAACATAATAGAACTGTCTGAAAGAGGATAAAATGCCTAAAGCATGAGAAAAATGCTAGCTCCGCTAATGCTGTCTATTGGTAGGTTTCTACAGAGACTTGCATGTTTGGTACAATGAATTTGAGAAGCTAAGTTCATGCATCCTAACAATTGCTTCATGGCGAAAAATGGAAAACAGAAACTGGGCACTGATGATTCTTCCAGCAAGTCCATCAATCAGTGGCAGAGAGATGCCTATGTAGCACTGTGCTTCTCTGCTACTTCCTGCATACTGGCAGTAACAGAGGAATGCATCCATTTCACAGTCTAGCTGTAGTTAGATCATAGAGAAAAGGGCAATGAGCAGCAAGTGTATCTTATCACAAAACTGGAACAAATTTGAACTGAATCCCTTAGACCTACAGCCTCAAAATTAAAAAAGTTCTGTGGAAGAAGATGCAGTCTGCTCTTAGCAGATTGATTTTAGTATGCCCTGTTGTTACAATAGGCTTCAGGAGAGATGAAAGAAGCCATGCTTGGTTGCTATGCTTTACAATGTACTAAGGTATATGGCTATTATACCTCTCAATGAACTCTTGCCCTACCTTATGTAATTCAATTTCATTAAAAAGTCTGTGGTAAATTTATCTAGTGCTTATTTAATCACTTCTTTGAAGTGTGTGAATGAAGCTGTTATTTTTTCAAAGAGTATCTGTCTGTCCAAAATTTATTTTAACACACTGTGGGCATGAAGCTAGATGAGAGAATGTATATATTCCCTTAAAAGTGTTTACTTAACCACAATAAAAGGTTATGTGGATTTCCCAAGTGCACTGAGTTACAGTACCTGTTATAATGTGAACATTTAAACACTCCTTCAACTTGGCTTCCACTCATGTATCATGTTTGACACAACAGTCAAAGTTCTTTTGTCTAGCACTAGCTCATGAGGAATGGAAGGCTCTGCAATAGCCCACAAATGGAAAACACTAAAATAAAAATAAGAGGAGAAGGATACAAAAGGAGAAAGAAATGTGGATGTAAGTAGGTCTATAGTAAAGTCTATTTCAAAAGTGTTCCTTCACTGGCACATACAACTGAAGTAATCCATGTTCACACCCGCCTGGAAGTAACCGTGTTCTGAAACTGGCAATCCAACTGTCTGGAATCTTCTGGGACATGTATGGAATACCATGGGGAATCCTCTTTCCCAAAACATACTTCCAGCTGGATACTGCTTTCAAAGTCAACAAAACAAATTCTGTCAGCACAGATAGCAGAACTATCATTTTCATTCCTAAGCACATTAGAGATGTTTCTGGGAATGTGTATTTCTTAATGGCTTCTACAATAGGACAGAGCTGGTACAAAACCCCAAATGAACTGAATCATTTAAAAAACAAAACAAATCAAATGAAAAAAAAAAATCTCATAACTATATGAGAAAAACATCTACTAAGGCCTACAGTTGGATTGTGACTCTTCATCTTAAGCAGACTTCAGAATATGGACTAATGATTATGTGCAGATTTCTGTGAGAAATGATGGAATATTTTTTTTTGCACAAGAAAATATATTTTATATTTAAGCATGCTTAATATTATAAAAGAATTTAGGGCTGTACTTAGACATCAAAGCCTCTGAACATAGTGTTTCTTTTTTTCCTGGCTAGAAGTTTTTGGAAGCATTTTATCCAGAAAAAACATGAGACACTGTAGTTCTCTGGAATTTAGGTTGTCTAAATACAGCCTTTTTTAATATGAATTATTAAGTAGGAGTGAAGAACAATAATCTTCTCTACATAAAGTAACATACACTTTTAATTGCAGTTTCAGTTAACTTAGATGTAAACTGATGTTTGCCTATGAAAGCAGGACAGTAATTTATCTCTTACACTGAAATACTACAGAAAGAAGACTGATCTAATTACAAAGTGTTTGATAAACCCAAATGTTATAGAGCATGCACTTCTGCCAGACATTTCTTAGAAAGGTTGTTAAACACAGCAAACGTGCTACTAGAAGGAATAAATTTTTTAAAAAGTAAAAAAAAAACAACTAAAACATTTTTGCTTTCCCTATCTATTGAGTAGACTTAACAGTTAATACTACATCACCTCAACTGGACATATTTTCCACCTCAGGCTATTACATTACACACTTGGTAATGCAGTCTGAGGGTGGTCTCTCAAAGATAAATGTGCCAATACTGTAATATGTTTATTCAGTGGAAAAAAGAAATCATCTATTTCAGCCTCTAATTAGAAGTCTCTAAAAGATATACTCTGATAGTTTCTTTCTAAAATACATCTTTCAGGGGGTTGTTTTTGTCTATACAAATGTTATTCAACACCTGCATTTTAGTTTAAGTAGTATTTTACAAATTACATTTTACTTTCTCCCACTTACTCCATGTTTATGGAATACCTTTGGTAAATAATGGATCTCTTTATTTAGCAATGTGTTAAATGAGTATATGGAAGGCACAGTACATCGCTGAAAGCTTTTAAAGAGATTTCCTCTTCGTAACTCCTGATTTAATTGCTGTATGCACAGCTGATGCAATACAGGTACAGTAGAAGGGTTGATTTTTAGGCTGTAATCCAAAAACTACCTGTCAAAAAACTTTGAGTTATGAAAGTTTGTACTTCCTCCCTTTTCTTGCTGTCAGATCATAAATTAATTTGTGTTTGTCAAAGGAGTTTATTCATTTATGCTCATATATTTTCCTTTTCATGCTGCATGGTGGGTAATAAAGGAGGCATTGCCTGCACGCTATCTATCCACAAAGAATCCAAAAACACAAAACACTGGGAAGCATTTGGATGATATGTGGTAGAAAATTCATAAATGTCACATGTAGATAAGAGACAATGACTTGCTGAACAAGAAATAGCCTCGCAAGTCTTGAAATACATAATCTGCTTTACAGCCAATTAAGCTGACAACTGTATGATAAAACTGGACATGGGCACAGGGATTTCATGAGGTAACACGGAAGAAAAATATTTAGCCAATTTCTCTCAGTTCATATAGTGTAGAGACTGGAACGGCTCTAAAGAACTTGCATGATACAGTGTCTAAGAAATTACCCACCCCAAACAAAAAAAAGGTTTTGCCTTCCTTAGTAAAAGAAACACAGAAAATTAGATTATGTCACCCAGACAAGATGCCCTGCTACATTTTGGGAATAAAGATCTCCCAGGTTCAGAAAACCACCCTGGGTGCTTCTGGTTTGTTTTGCTGTTGTTTGGGGTTTTTTCCCCTGTGTTACTTCCTCCTTCTAAATTCCTTTAACTTTTGAGTTTAGTTATTGTGCTTTACAGATAAAATAAAACTGTGAGTATAGCTAACGACTATGATCTCTGCGTATTTCTAACATTCCTTTCCTCAAACAAAAATTCAAAGTGAAGAACGCTCTCAGTCACCATTTCTTTGTTAGGAAAACATACTCGTAGAAAGCTGCAATGCCAGACAGAAGAGTAACTTACCTCTTGATTTCCTCCCATGAATATATGCTTTTCCAAGAAGCTGCCACGTTGGCCTGTACAAATCTTCCAAATCCAGTTGCCACCGATCTGGTTCAAGGTACCGGATAAGTTCTTCCACAGTACTGAATCCAGCAACAGCATTGTTTAATACATCTAACGGCAAAGCTGATGGTGGTAGCAATGATGGGCTAGGTGCTTCTGTGTGGTGCTGTAATCAAAGACAAAGGAAGAGTACCAGTCAGAGGGTTAATGGATCCGCTTTGATGAAGCACTTTTATGAAATTACATAGCTGGGAAAGTTTATAACTGAACAGCTTGTTTCCAACATACAGTTTATCTAATAAGACTAATGACAAGAGTGAAAATTGTTCTTCAGAGATAATTGCAAACAAACTTCCATTAGACAGCTTTCCCACTTTCTTACATTTCCTAGTCTTGGAGACAGTATGACACTATACCTGTTCTTCAAAGAAGCTCACTGGGTGATGGACAATCTTTTATAAATAGAACAAAGAGTGATTTGAAAATACTGTCCCATTACAGGTAATTTCTGTAACACTCTAGAAACCTTCAGAAACACACATTTCATATGCTGCCTTTCATCTGAAACTTAGCTGCAATCTTTGTCTTATGTAAATGACAATCTTTGCCAATGTAAAATATAAATGTACCCTTATACAGAGAGACCTCTCATCTATAGACCAAAAAAAAGCACCAGTTGCGTTTCATGTGGCACTAAGAATCATGTTTCTGATTAAACAATAGTGAAGAGAGTAACACCAACATCTAGCATTACTGATAGAGCTTCCCTCTTAAGAAATTTTCTGAGGCTATTAGCAGTACTTCAATGCTGCAAAAGTCTGCATACTTTCCTGCAGCACAAATCTCACCAACTAACTCACTGGATTAGAGACATTCAGTCAGAAGCAGTTCAAGCAAAGAAAGACTTATGTTTTTTCTCACGATAAAATTTGATTTTGAATTATGCACTGATTTGTATTTTGAAAATAGTAAAAAGAGGCAGGAAGGGTGACCTAGCAAAAACCATGAGTTTCTTTAGGTTTTTATATAGGCAGACATTACTACAAAGTTATGTCCACAGTACTACACTAGAGCATGGACCATTTAAGAAGGATGAAGAAAGCTTTGAAAATACTGATGACTTAAGGGAATAGAAAGGACAAGAAATCTTGACCTTAAATGAGCAGTGGTACATGCATCATTGCTCTCAAGTGTAGTCTGTGCAAGATTTAGGGAAATTTTACTCATTGTAAGTACAGTTGGGTTTTGTGAAAGGTTGCCCAGAGAGGCTGCATGGTATGCATCACTGGAGATATTCAGTACCTGACTGGGTAAAGCCTGAGCAATGGTCTGACCTCAGAAATGACCTATCCTGAGCAGGTTAAACTAGCCCATGCCTGAGGTCCTTTGCTCAATGTTCCTATAACGAACCTACAATTCAGTATTAAGAATGAAAGACTGAATGTTCCTCCAATAAGTAAACTAACATGCTTCTTTTTCCTTCCCAGTGCAGTGCCTGTTCGTATTGCACAGTATTTATATATATTTATATTTATTAACATGTCTATTTATATTTAAAAATCCTCATGCCTCAGTGCCAAAATCACGCTATTGTGACTCTATACTCAGTACACTATACATATTGTAACTTTTCAGTACACTATACATATTGTAACTTTTTTCAGCTAAAATGTCAGATGAATTGTATTCCGTTCCCTTTTAAAAAAATCAAATTGTTGAGAAATTTAACAGTTATGCAGGGAAAAAAATATTTAATAAAAGAATCCATGCAATGCTATGTGCTAAACTGCAGTTTTCTAAAATACATATGCCTATAATAGCTGCGTTTCATACCAGCAATTATATTTTCCTTTCTGTGCTCTCAATTCTATTAAATAACCATTTTTGGTTTCAGCTACGTGTGTGTTTGAAGGGGCAGCAAATTAAAGTAACCATCAGACCCTTCCTATTTTTCGCTTCAAGGGTTTTCCTCTCTCTATCATCAAGAAGTGCAGTCACTAGAATGGTTGTGCTGCTTTTTAACTGGGAGGGTTGCAAAGATAATACAAAATGTCGTCTATTGTGCTGCTATTAACTTTGCCATATTTTCAATCTTGCTAATCTAGCACAGTTTCCAATAGAGGGAAGTAGCTGTCTGGCATTTTGGATGACTGTGAATTTAAAAAAGTTGAAATATTTCTCTTCCTCTTCTCTCCATCACCCACACTAAAAGTAAGACTATGTTGACCCATCTATTAAGTTATGATAATAAATCAACAGATTCTGCTCTATAATTTAAATATTTGCTCTACAACAAAACATACTACTCAGCAAGTTTCAAAATAGTGCTGTGACACTGCAATTCAGACGTTAAAAAAATTACTATGAAATTTTTTTTCCTGTTCTTCTCCACAATGATGTATTCGTAACAGCTGTATTTTCTGCTTTGAAGATGTAGGGGTTTACTAAGGTGAAAAACAAAATAAGACTCAAATGGTAGAACTAGTACTTGAAGTGGGGGGGGGGGGAACAACTGTTTTGTTTTCAGATGAAGACCTCGTTTTGGTGTCTTACTTCTACTGGGATTTTTTTTGTTGCAAATAAATAGATGGATTCCAGGTGAAAATCCATTGGTCTAGAATCTATTTCCACATTTACAACACAGAACATCCACATTTACCAGTACATACATAGGAACTAACCCACTGATTTATGTCCTTCTGGATTCAGTAAGCATTTGCCCGAGTTAAAATGTTATGAGACTACAGTGAATCACAGAGCTTAAGAGTGACACAATTAAAGTTGTCATCACCTTTTAATCATTCTCACAGAAAACCAAAACAAAGTAATTGAAACAGAAAATTGCACAACTTTGAAATGTTTCAGAATAAAGTTCTTAAAATCTCAAGACTAAGAATTTTTTCCCAATTTAACTTAATTTAGTCAATTTAAATGTACCAAAGATAAAATATAATCGATATCATAAATCTGTAAGTGCTGCAATGCATTTATAAAATATTAATATTTATGAAACATCAACTCAATAAATTGCTTAATGTAACTGGTAATTTAAGCTATTCTCTAATTTGCTTTTACTTGCTAAAAAGTACTATTTATTTTCTAATTTAAACTTTTTAGACATAATATTTAGGGCAGCATAAATGGTACTCCTTTAACTTAAATGGTATCTTGGAATTTTGTTGTCAGTCACAATTTCACACAGCCTTCTCAAGGGCTTTTTTGTGCTCTATAGCTAATGTTTACCTGCAGTAACAGGAGAAAGTAATGCAAGAAATTAAAACTCAGGTTCATTGATGGGATGGACACATCTTTTAGAACAAACAAATAACAAAACTTCAGCATAATTCTGAAACATAACATGACGGTTACAACTTCAGAATAATGAGATGCTCCTTTAATGGGCTCTTTCTCACTTTCGAGCAAGTTCATGACTTCTATTACAATTCCTCCCAATTAAGTAATCTCAGATAAGAATTCATGTGTCTAGAATTTAATCTACGTATCTCTTGACATTGCTATTCTGACCCTTGCATGCAAGGGATTCTATGCAGTGCTACCTACTCAGCAGGCCTCAAAGTTGCGATTTCACTGCAGAATAGTGTGGCATAAAAGACTCACAAGGAGGAGCACCAATAAGCTCTACCTGGTTTACTGCACAATAATATTGATGGAGACAATAAAAAACAATATTACAATGAAGTAGCTATCTGTCATCACCTAACTTACTCCACAGAATAAGATGATATATGATATGATACGACGTCTCCCCTATCAGGTCAGCTATCACTTCATCCACTTTCAATATAACAGGTATATCTTTATGACAGGAGAGACAACGCAAAACAGCAGATGCTTAGGTACAGCAGCTACCTAAAATAACTTTCTTGATGCAGAACACTTATCGGGAACTGATGTTCTCCAAGCTTTGCTACAATAAATACTAATTGACAGTAAACACTTCATTCATAGCACCACATTCTCTATTAAGACCACTGTTTTAGGCTTGAGACCATCATTTTCTATTGTTTTGCCTGAGCACACATAATTTCTGTGAAGACAAGTCTGAAAAATACATCAACAAGTTCTGTATTTTAATGTGATTCCTCTAGTAAACAAAACATTATAGTTTTTGGGTTTGTGCCCAGGAAACAATTTCAATTGACTTTTTAAAAGCATAAACATGTTAAAAACCAAGATAGACCCAAACAGTTGCATCTTTACTGATAGATAAAATGATTTAGGACAAAGACCGGAGCAGAAAACACAGGGCTTCTACTGCCCTGTAGAACAGCCAAGAATGACAATTAGCACTGGATCAAACGGAATTTTCACTAGGTCTGTTTATATTGTATTTCTTTATGTGTACTTCACTCTTTCAAAACAAATGCCTTCTAGAAATCCCCTAAGGTGTTTACAAACATAAAAGGCAAAGAGACCAAATTTAGGCAACAGTTCAAAATATGGGCTTGGAAAAAAGGAAACAATAAAAAGGTTAACTTCATGAAACTATCCAGTCCTGGAGATCACATATAGCAACACTACCACAGAAGAAATTTAGTTAAGTAAAATGCATTTTAGAGTGCTCACAATGTTATTTGCACCCTGTTAAAAGAATCAAAGCTACTCCACCTAAGCTCCTTCTCAAAGAGGAAAAGGTAAGACACCCTTATAAGTTGGTGACCATCAGTAAAGCAGTAAACCTGAATAAAAACTGCAACAAATTATTTTGAAATTACCTAGGTGAAGCGCAAAGCTAAAGTGTGGCTTAGTACGTAGCCTAATTTGAAGACCTATGATTAATTTATTTTCCTGACACGTATTTCCTCTGTGGTCCTGGGCATCGTATTTTGGCCACAGCTTCATGGCCCAAAATATCTGGCAGTAGCATCTCCCTGCTACACCGGAATGATTGTATTTGTGGTTGCATCATAAACAAGAAGCAATCTTCCTGAAAAAGAGTATTTCTCTTTTCCTTTTTTTCCTTTAATTAAAGTCTTACAGTGGAGAGCTCCAACAGCTAAGCCATCACAACAGAGAGCACAGAGGCTACTAACAAACATTTTTAGACTTACTCTGGTGCCAAGAACTTCCTAGCATGCAGGTTTGTAACACAGTCTTATGAAATCTGTAAAATGAGCATACAGGCAAGTCCATGATCTTACAAGTTCTGTGAAAGAATGAATACATTAAACACTTATTAGATGTTCATCATCAGTTTATCTGAAGAATCCAAAATAATTTTAGACATAAAGGGTAACATTTCTGAGACTGTATGTTATAATCTTTCCCATTCTGTCACTATCTGTTCTTTTCTTGCACTGAACTCGTTCCAAGGTTCAACAATTCAGAATAAAACAACACTGACCTACAACCCACACAAGACCAGGTTTCAAGCACTATCACCAAGTAAAGCCTTCTTTTTGTTCCTGTCTCACAGAATATTATTATTATTATATAGGAACACTCCAAGTCCTTTTCCAATTTAGAGATACACTCTTGAAACTAACAGTACATGCACATTCTTGCAACACAATAAAGCAAGCCTGTTTTCTTCCCTTGTAATCACAAGTAACCCTCTCATTAGCATCATTAGAAGCTATGAGGGAAGGCAGATATCCAACTCTTTCCAAGTTTGCCTTAAGGACATAGAAGGTTCTTGGCACAATAACAGCTCTTTCTTTACTCCCATAAGTACATGCAGTAGTAACTGTGAAAAGCCTCTAGAAATCCTGACCTACCTGAAAATGCAGAAACTTTTGACTTGTTCATGTACATGCATCATAAAAAAAGCTAACTCATGTGTGAAAGTTTATCACTTGTAAAGACATCTTTGTGCAACATTAACAAGCACCATGGCTACAAAAAAAATGCTACTCCTGTTCAAGAGGAGATTATCTGTAGATGGGGCTGTATGCAACCACCTAAGAAGAGAAATCAAGTTGCAGAATTCTCTTCTTCTGCCTCTAGTGAAGACATGGGAAAAAGGAGGAAAAGCAGATAATGAATTTAGCTGGGGAATAAGACAAGGGTGTTTACTCACATGTGACAGAGATGGAAGCCAGAAAAGCCAGTGCAGTTCCTATCCATTGTGGAATTTCTTTAGCTGAAATGACTGGTCACAGCAGCAAGGATGGTTGCATGAGAGACATAGCAGGTCCAGGAGCTGCTAAGTAGGAAGGTCTGCTAAATAAAGCTCCCATGGCACTGAAGTAAACATGCATCTCTCATTCAGCTATCCTCACTTCGGGGACATAACTTCTGCAGGACAAATGACATACTGATAGCAATTTAATCACTATGAGATCCAGAATGTGGGGTGGGGGACCCCCCTTTTTCCTTGTTGGGCCTTCAATTCTCTGCCCTTCACAGGCTCTCTAGATTTTTTGTTCTTATGTTGTGCTCCAGCCATTTACCACAGGGTTGTCCAGCCTCTCTTCATAGGCATACAGGACTTTCCTTTTATCTCACTGAGGACCTTATTTTCTGAGTGTCAAGGCATTTGAACTGAATTACATTTTTAAGCCAGAGACGCCTTTCTAAATTCCATGTCTGTATTTTTTGTTATAGCACTTTGAGGACTGATTTCCAAATTGTGTACCATTTCTACCTGCCTTTCCATAACTTTCAAGAGGAGAAAGGTTGCAAGAGAACAGTGCCTTTCTGTCTTTGTCTGCTACAAGTCTGAATGAAAGTAAATAAAAATGTGTAAAAGTAGTATTAGGAGGAGTCTAACACTTCCTTCAGTTAAAGTTTTGAGATTTAAAGTTTTAAATATTCCCTCAGAGTTTCTGCACAGTTCACGGAGAAGGCCTGGAATTATAATTGTGCTGGAATTAGAGCACCACACAGCTGGGAGATGCTCTGGGAGATGCTCTAAACCGAGCAGCATAGAAATTCCACAGTATGCTACTAAGCATCATCTTTCTTCTGGTAAACTGCAGCTTTTTGCCTGAAGCCTGTGTACCATGCTTTGAAAGAAGCAGCGTTAAGTGTGAGAGGCACTCTTGTGAAGACAAAGGTGACACATATCTAGAGCAAGTTCTTAAACCCTCAGAGTATGGCATCAACAGCAATATCTCTGGAAGCCATTTAAAAATACTACTCTGATTGCATACATTCTCATCACATATATATCTATAATCATGTATGTGTACATTTGTATGTGTGTGTTTATCTACGTATAAAAATACATTTTGCTTTTTCCTATGATCTTATGTATCAGTAATGATCCAAGAGAATTCACTTGTGGATAAAAGAAAACAAATGCTCACAGTACTGCATGGTACAGAAAACCACAGTCAATACACTTCACCATGATAGATGTAGCACTTTCTGTTCCTAGGAAATACATACGCACAGAGAACTATCTTTTCTGGATGCAGCTGCATTCCTTCTCTTGTCTCTCCTCTACTGAAAGGACTGGTGAAACCAGTGATGCTTGTATTCTTTTGGGCAAGAGCTTTTCATTTACTGATTGACTCTTTCAGTCAATTAATGAGAGAAGAGACATAAATATAATAATATAATTTTGCTTGAAAGCAATGTTGCCAGCATCTCTGGCAGCTGCAGAGGTCTCAAACCATACAGTCCCTGCAATGCCTACAATCCATAAAGTTTGTAGATCCAGCCTGCCAGTTGCAGGACAAGTCAAGTTTTGATGCCTTTCTTTCTTTGCCAGAAGTTTTTACAATATTTGCTTACATGAGGAATTTGTGCCAGTTGTACTGAATGATAAGATTCTAGACAAAATACTTCAAGAAATGCAAGACCTCTCATGACTCGGACATGTCTCAACTCAGTAGTCAAACACTCAGCCTTAATCTGAAAGCATGACCTTATGTGCTGTGTTGAATAGTGAGTATTTAAAAACAAGCAGTGCAAGACTGTCTCCATGATGAGAAGTTTAAAAGGGAAATCAGAATGGCAGTTTCATTTAGGGCCCCTTCCTCAAATAATTTGTCTTTTTTTATTGTTTTAAGATCATTATAGATATTCAAACTAATTTTAGGTACATAACCCTTGAGTTTTGGTTCCCACCATTAAGTTTACTTGTGGCAGAGTAATAGCTAAACCATAACTAATTCCAAAACCTTAATTTTTAGTGAGCATTGTCTTCTTGTTTATACATCTCTCTCTTCATAATGAGAGTTTAAACAAAATTTACAGTGAGGTCTCCCTACTCCATACAAGTATATATACATTTATGTCATAAGAAAAAGTCTACCTTTCGTATCCTAGTAACGATTGCAAAATATTTTGATTTCTGAACTCCAGAGTACCTTGCCTTATAACATTTTCAAACCAAACATATGCAGTACACTGATATACTCTGCAAAGTTGTGTAGGTTCAGTAATAGAGATATATAAATATTAAATACCTTATCCAACACATAATTCTATTGAATGAATCTGATTACTTGTTCTTTATATATAGTATAGTAGCATTGCAATTTGTATATTTTTGTCCATTAAATTACATCTTCTAGAACCTCTTATCTTGATGAACGTTGTGTTACATTTGCAATTACTTTCTTAAAGACAAATGTTATAAAAAATTATATATTGAATACTGAGAGTAGGAAAGAGAATCTCTTCTCAGTATTTTTAATTAGATCCTAATACATTTTTCTACAGTTTAGATCAAAGTTGTATTTAGCGTACA
Source organism: Ramphastos sulfuratus (assembly GCA_013399055.1). NCBI lineage: Eukaryota > Metazoa > Chordata > Aves > Piciformes > Ramphastidae > Ramphastos > Ramphastos sulfuratus. The sequence continues at coordinate 70,462 of WBNM01042416.1, read as the reverse complement.
GACCCCTGGCTCCAAGATTTAACTGAAGATTAGCAGAAAGAGAGGAAAAAAAAGAATCCCACAACCACAGATTAACGTCACTCACAGAAACTTTGATACTGTGCAAGGCCTGTAAACACCCATCTATTGTAGGCTGAAAGGCAGAACAGCTCTAAAAGGAGGAATATGACTGTAATTAACCAAGCAAACATGTAAGAGCCTCAGTGCTCAGTGACATGAGTCATTGCAAAAGAGATTGCCACAATCAGACTGCAGTGAACACACAGATACAGTACAAGGAACGGTTGCTCACATCTAATTGCGAATGCGGTGATCATGATTATTCATCACTGCACTTACAGACACACTCAAAATTCATACAGGAAACACACCTGCATCTGTTACACTTATGATTTACAGAAGGATTTTTATTTTGTTCTGTACAGACACTTTTAGTTCTTATTGGAGAGGCAGCAGTTTAGAAGGAATAAACAATCAACCTAAAGTGCAGCTGTTCTGAACAGAAAGTATTTTTTTGTACATTCTTCTATGAGCAGGGATGTGGTCAGCCATAATGAAAGCACATCATGTTTGCAGACTTTTGTTGTTGTTGTTTAACTACTCATTTTACTCAAAATACACAAATACTTATAAAAAGCTCAACCAAATTAAACAACAGCTCTTTAAGTTCCCTTTAGGTATCAGAAATGGGTAGCTGTTGCTAAGAAAATATTTATCAGTAGGTTCACAGGAGGTTCACCAAAACAATAAACACTAGGAATGACTGTTTATTAAACTAGAAACTATATTTGGCAAGGATGATGAAAATTACTTCTTCAGTACACGTTATTTTAATTTGATCATTCAGTATATATGTTAAATTGCATTTCACCACAGGTTTCTGTTAATTTCCCATGACAAAAAAAAAAAAAAAAAAAGAACACACCCAACATTCCTGTACAACAGACATTACAAATCAGAGCTTGTCCTGCCTTGAAGGTATAAAGTCCTTGAACAAAACATTAATGTACAGGGAAGAAACCTCATCTTTGTCCTTATGTATCTGTTCTTAGTGTCATCAAACATGTTTGATTTATATTTTAGATCTTCTGAAAAAAAAAATGTATTTACTTGTAATATTTAAATTTGCTTTATATATGCCATACAGGATACAATCCATAAAGCATGATAGAGACTATGGCTACATTGCCCACATAAAGATCCTTACACCATCTGAACTTGTCAGATTCATAATTTGTGAGATAGTTTTTAAAGCCATATACTGCTAAAAATAATGGTATCCTGACACACTCTTAACATTCAGTTTTATCACTTCTACCTCTGTATTTTCTGCTATCTACATTTCTCAGTTGCCTCATATTGCCTCATTATTTGTTTCACATATAATATGCACACAAGTAGAGTCTATGTGATTACCCAACAACTAAAGGTAAAATTAATTGGGAAAGCATGCTTAGTAAGAGAAATTTAAGAAAAAAATTAAAACCTCTGCAGTTGAGGAGCAAAACATTAAAAGCATACAAGCAAAACTGTTAAGTATAGAAGCACATTCATAAATATACCCAGAAGTACATTCAGTAGAATAAACAGTACTACAGGAGACCAAAACCACAATAGGAGACAATGTGGTCCTGTTATGAAAAAGGCATTTCTCATTCAGTTATATTCAGAACTCAACGATGAAGCCAGACTCCTCAGCTGTCAGAGAGGTCACAGCTAAAACACAGTGTTCAGATTTCTCTCCATCACATCTAAGTTACAGGCAGAGAGAAAGAGGACCCCCAGAGCAAGAAGAAAAAGAAAACATGACAAAAGATTGAATGACAGGAGTCATTCTAGCCTTGACAAGGCTAGACTGACAGGAGATGCAGTTAACAAAAATGTAAATGAGCACCAGATGATCAGCTCTTCCCTAGCCCATCAAATCATAGGAGAGATTTATGCTATATATCAGAATAAGATTTCATACTATGTCAAGTAGTGCAGCAGATCATGGAAATCTCTGAAACCTTCATTACAAGTATCTTGCAAGAATGAGCTTGCATTTCTCTGACTGCATACATATCATCTATCTGGTAATCTTATTGTTTCTATAAAAAATAAAATTGAAATGCTGAATTCTAGAACAAAAATCATTCCAAATAGTTTTAAAACCTGTGACATTAATTAGGTATGCCAAATCTTTATGTATATGTTATCAGACTCCAATAAACCTTTTTCTTCAGTGAATATTTCTCCATTTGTACATTTTAATCCTTTAGATTTATTAATGCTGTAATAAAAATCAATAACTGCATACCTGTATACTTAAGTACGTTTAGTAGAAAAATGCTTTTTTGTCATTTTGTTGCATGCCAGTGCACAAACCCTTAACTCACATTAAATTACTCCAATTCTGAACTTCAATTTAGCTGCTTCCTCTTTCAGAAAAGCAGGGAGTCGTGAGTTTTTAATAGAAGTTAGTTCCTTGACAGTATCATCTACATTTTCTTTGAAGCATTTCTGCCATGCTCTGTTTTCAGTCTCTATGGGCACTATTTTAAAAGAATTCTTTGCAAATGATTTGAAAGCAGACCACTTCATTCTATTTCCACGCATCAGTACAGACTAGGGGGCAACCTGCTGGTAAGCAGCTCCATAGAGAAAGACCTTGGAGTCCTGGTGGACAGCAAGTCATCCATGGGACAGCAATGAGCCTTTGTGGACAGGAAGGCCAATGGTATCTTGGAGTGCATTAAGAAAAGTGTGCCCTGCAGGTCTAGGGAGGCTGTCCTCCCCTTCTCCTCTGCACTGGTGAGACCACATCTGTAATACTGTGTCCAGTTTCAGGCTCTCTGGTTGAAGAGAGACAGGGATCTGCCAGACAGAGGATGATTGCAGGACTTGAACATCTCTCCTGTGAAGAAATACCGAGAGAACTGGGGCTATTTAGTCTTGAGAAGAGAAGGCTGAAATGGGATCTTACCAGCACCTTTAAATATCTGAGGGGTGGGTGGCAAGATGAAGGTGCCAGTCTCTTTTTAGTGGTGCCCAGCGATAGGACAAGGAACAACAGGTACAAGTTAGAATACAGAAGGGTCCACTTCAACACGAGGAGACACTTCTTTAGGGTGAGGGTGACAGAGCACTGGAACAGGCTGCCCAGAGAGGTTGTGGAGTCTCCTTCTCTGGAGACTTTCAAGACCTGTCTGGATGTGCTCCTGTGCAACCTGCACAAGATTATATGGTCCTGCTCTGGCAGGGGGATTGAACTTGATGATTGCCTGAGGTCCCTTCCAAGCCCTAACATTCTGTGATTCTCTGATGTAGAGCAAATCTTCCCCTCAAAACTGCTAGTAAATCAACTGGATTCCACTAAGCCTGACAGTTTCAGTTGCAGCACTATCATGGTCCACAGATGCGGTCAAATTATCTTTATTTAATCTGGTCAAATAGATTAAGTATTTTGAGATCAATCTGTCTCTCTGTATTTCTCTATCTCTATGTATTTGGTCTTGCTAACATAATTACCTGCAGCAAAAATGACAAAAAAAACATGGTGACTTACGTTTTCAACCAGACCATTAATCTTCCTTGTAATGTTTTAAACAAATCCACTCAGGCCCCAGTCCTGCAACCAGAATTTCTCACACCACATCTCTACTTAGAGGGATCTCCCTCTGCGTGCAGCTGCTGCCTCTTATATCACTTCTCTGCTCTTGCTCACTCACCACCATGCTGTCTACATGCTACGAAGCTGTAACACTCACCTGCACAAGAAAGGAAGTGCCACATGCTAATGCTGCACTGATCTTAACTATTTGCAGTCTACTGTTCTGCCTCACTATTGCATTTAAAGAAGGTGAGGTGGTTTGTTTTTTAACTCAAAAGCATAATTTTAAGAGTTGCAAATCCTTCCACATAGGCATTGCTCTTTCTGTTTCCCACATGCACCCTTTTTAGGAAAGTTTTTTTTAGCAACCATTTGAAAGGGAGTATTTACACACTGAAACATTCTTATATGCTTGTATTTAAACATAATGTATTTTCTCCCTTAGTCTCTTATTTTCCTGTTCATTGATTTAGGAATACTGGGTATTTCTGGTGATTTCATATAGAATAAATGAACTAATTATAGAACATAGACAACAAAAAAGTGGTTTTGTAAGCTTTAATTAATTGGTTTTTTGCATAGACTGCTATTCATTGCAATATAGGAAGTGGTTAGATGTGGGACTTATTACTAGGTTAAATAAAGAGCTAAAGTGTGAGGCATTGGTTCCACCTGACTTTTAGCAGCCCGTAAACAGTACGATTTTCTGTGAAATGCAGACATTGTTTTCATTCTGTTGAACCCAACATTAAACAAAATTATTTGCTGCTTTAGCCTACCAGACTGAAAGGTACTGGCTAACCACAAGTTTACTCTTTGATCCAGATGGAAAGTGGTTCAAAACCATCTGATGGAAAATGCTCATTTCAATGCTTGACAAAGCACTTTTTCACAAATAAACCAAGTAAGACAAATTAAGATTATACTTAAAATACATTATTTGCAAGCACTGATCACTGAATATGTATCTTAGAATGTTTTTTTCCTGGGCATTGGGGACAGACATTACAATCTGCTGCAAAAGGGGAGCTGAAAAGAAAGGCAATGGGGTGGGGGGAAGAGAGGGAAGCAATTTGCAAGGGAAAAACTGGTCAAGCACACTCACTGAAGAAATCTGTCTGGTTTCTTCTGGTGGGATTTCTTCCACCTGCCCAGCAACTATTATGCATTGTAAAAAAAAAAAAGTATTCTGAGAAACAAGAATGTTTTGGAAAGCAATTAAAACACTCTTTTTCTCCACTTCTCCCATAGAAAATTTTTTGGAGATAAATACTGATCATGATCTCAGAATAATAGTATCAATACTGTTTTTAACCCAATTACCATCAAAGTTAAATTCTTCCAGGCAGTCTTTACTTCATTGTTGAATCTGGTCCATGATGTGTAATTCACTCAATTAGGAAATTAGAGGAATAGGTAATAAGTGTGAAATAAGACCTTACTGGGTAGAAAATTATTCTCAGTGTAATAAATGCATATAGAGAAACAAGTCTTTGCCAAGAAATTTATCAATATATATATAAAAAAAAAAAATCTATTATCTATTTAAACTTCGTAATGTGGTCATTATCTTGACAATTTAGGCAATGTTTTTCAGATTCCAGTACCTATTATTACCTGTTGAAATGGCTTGTTTAAAAATCTGCCTCTATAATTCACACTATGTGTATGACAGAGAAGAACTAGAATCAAAACATCTAAAGATTTCAGAAGCCCATAAATTTGAACGTATAATGTTATCTATCATTGCAATTTCAGTAGTGTTCTTGACAATAAAGGAATGGAAATAATGACCATAAAAATTGCATGCAATACTAAATCTAAGTTGATTGTTAGAATAACATTAAAATACAGTTATTCTCCTGACAAAAACCCCAGAGGAATGCCATTTGTAAACAGAGTGATCCAAATACAACAGTTTGGCACTATAACTATTGCCAGTTATCCTCCCTTAGGTAACCTGACTATTTTTTTCTCTTCTCTAAGCCTCAATATACAGAAAAAAAGGCAACAACAAAACCGACCAAACCCCACTGAAACAGAAAAGGCATCCTTTTCTTGCTGCAGAAGATGTCACTGGAAGGTACAAATGCCTTACTGCAAGGAAGCCAGGTATGTGTCAAACTGTTATTTGAGCCAGGAGACTGCACGTGACAGTCAGAGCAGGGCATAAAATATCCATACTGAAAGCTCACATGCTGTGCTCTGTGCAAGATGAGTTTCTTCCTGGTTCTCTTTGGGGATTCTCTAATTGTATGATGAGATTACTTTTTGTAAGTATTTAATTAATGAGAGGACAGTGGGGAGCCTTTCATAAGCATATTCTCATATTTTATTGGGGAATTTTATTTAAAGAAAGATTAAGAATGAAAAGTAAAGTTTTAGGTATTACCCAGGAACTTTTGGCCAGCCATCTACAAATTATCCACTAGCATTTTTGTGTAGTACTACCTTGTAAATTATAGCTCTGTGTATACCGTGTTTAATGATGTTCCTTGGGCTTGTGTAACTGTTTTAAAAATTATCATTAACTTTTTTTTTTTTTTTTTTTTTTTTTTTTTTTTTTTTAAGATCCTGCAGAGAAAAGTTGGTTCTTCTCACACTTCAGCAACTTTTAATTTACTGATTTGGCAAATCCCCCCAGAATTTGTAAGCAATTTCAAGTACTGAAATATCAAACCATGTCATGGAAACACTATGATTTTTAGTTTTTTTCTTTAACAGCATAGCAAGTCTCTGTTCCAATTTAAAGAAGCACCTTTCCCATGTAGCTTTAGAAAATACTAGATGTAGTAGAAAGACAAACACAGTTCATAGAAAAGGCGACTATAAATGACAAATCTAAAGGGTGCTTACTTAAAGCAATAGATAGCAACCACAGCCTCAGAAAGCAATTGCAACAGTCCCTGTAAGCATACCTACTATCTGAACAAAAATCTGCAATTCCCCTTCATTATTTGCTAGCACTGTTACATACAAATATTACATGTTATTTTCTCTTCTTCTGTTTAGCCTTAGTTTAAAGAAAACATAAAGGATTCCTAAACTATAAAGAGATACATGTCAGTAGCTTGCAAAAGTAACTGTTGACGTTGCTTTGCTCTTCTTTCTGTCATGACATCACCTCAAAGGTGTTCTTAGGCTTTAAATTAAGCAGCAATATAATGTTGCTGTACAGTACATAACCAGAACAGTTTGATTTACTATGTCAGAGCAGAAGGCTGCTGTGAGGTTGACAGGTGCCCAAAGATCCGTACTTCCCCTTCACCTCCTTACAGGGAGGTTTGCACAAAGTTCAGGTTCACCTGTCTCACATTTGCAAGATAATTGGTATTCAATCCAATTCCCAATGTCACATCAAAGATATGCAGGTTTGTTTCTTAAGTTCCAATACTTTTAGATAAGCTTTGTTAGCAAAGTAGCAACTTCATTCCACATTTTATATTGTCTTTCCTACATACAAATACTCAGCTGTAAAAGTAACTCAGCTTTTTTATTCTTAATGGTGACTGGGAACGTTAAAAAAAATCCTCTGACAATCTTCCATTTGTCTTTGTACTGTTGGCTTGACCATCTAGCCTTGATTTTTAGAGAAAATCTGGGCTATAATTTGAAGTGATTTATACCAGCAGTTTCAAAACACTTGTGAAATTAATTTACATTGCATCAAAAGATATGCTGCTGTTTTAGGCACCTAATTGCAAGATTTTTTTTTTTCTATATTAAAGGTGCCTTTCTTAAGCAGAAGGAAATAAAAAAAAAAGGTATTTAAAGTTACTTATATTGATAGAGTGCAATGACAAAAAGAGATCAAGGACAGAATTTACTTTGACTAGAAGACAAGAATTCCAAGCCAAATAGGCATTACACAGACGACTCAATAACAGGAATTATTTTAGTATTAATGTTTGATTACTCAGACGACCTCACATGGAAAAACTGGAAGACAAGTAAGCACACACAAGTCAGAAAAGCTCAGAAGATCAGAACAATTTTCAGAAGATAAGCAAGGGCAACCCTGTTAACACTTTACATATTAAAAGCCTACACATATGGGAGCTAACTATCTTGACAGTGATTTGGCATTTGGCCCTTTCCCCCAGGAAATACAGATGATGACCAAGGGATAATTTTGCTCAGCTTAGTTATCTTACTGTGCTTTGGCTGCCTATCCATTTTAGACACTTCAGCCAGCAGAGAAGTTCAGGATCAGCTGCAAAATTTGTCTGCAAAACACTTTTAGATGTTTTGAAGTTTCAAAACCAGTGATCCTTTTACATTTACATGCAGGTCCAAGTGAAAGAAAAATACTGAAAATAAAACATTAGAAAATTCCAATTGAAGAAATTTTATCTAATGTGCCAACTTTTCATGAAACCATTAGAATTTGGATTTCTATCAAAATTACCTTAGCACAGCATCTTTCTTGTTAAAGATGGTCATGCTGTTTGAAGAGTATTTGTCATGCTATTAGAACATCTAGAATAAGGGATGTCTAGTGAGAAACTCTTACGTTAATTATGTGCTGCCAAAAGACACCAGGGCTACAGACTGCATAATAAAGTGTGAGACTGATTTATTTACACTACTACACTGAAATTCCCCTAACTACCTAACAGGTTTACTGAGATGAGACCTAAGAACTGTTGGTGGAATTATTATGGAGTTCCCCAAAATACTCCTTTTGCACTGAAAGGGAAGAGCTGTTAAGAACCACCAACTTCATGATGTCTGTAGGATTACATGCAAAATTTCTTCTGAAGGCTGTGCCATCTGCTTTCACAGCTCCACTTTTCAAGTGCCTTTGAACCTGGTCTTTCATGTACTAAATCACTCCCTTCAATTTAAAGCCTAGCATTTTATTTCTCCTCATAAATGAGCCTTATTACTTTTCTTGCTGTGATTTACTGCCTAGCTCAAAAGCAAGAGTGAAATTAATACTCAAGCAGTCTGAGCATTCCTCCTCTGAAATGTCTTTTGCCAAACAAACTGCCCTCTACTTTCACATGTAAGAGTTTATTTACTTTTCTTTTTTTAAACAATTACAATTCTTCAACATACACCAGATATTGGGGTGAATGGCAAAGCAACCCTATGGATCTCCTCCTCCATCATCCCAGCCAGAGATAACTGAAAGAACAGATGCAACAGGATTTGATTATCTAGATTTTCCCATTAAAACAAACAAACAAAACCACAAAAAAACCTCAAAAAAAAAAAACAAAAACCAAACAAACCACCCAACCAAACAAAACCCAACCAATAAACCCACAGAGACAACAAAACCTTTTCAACAAAAATCCTGGTGTCTTCAGTCATAAATTTCATCATCATCAAAAAAGTTTTGAGCATTTATGAAAAACTAACAAATGACAGCTCATAATCCCCATCTGTAACACCAGAGGCCAGGTACTGCAAATACAAGACAGGTGCAAATTTCAGTATTCCCATAGAACTTATTATCTACCCCTCTTTAGGAATAAAAGGATTTATCTTAGCAACACTACCAATACCGCACATTAATCTTTCCACAGGTAAACTTTTACCCTGAGGCTACTATGCCGTTTTATTACTCTGACAAACATTTTTTCTCCTATATTTACAGAGATGCTTCCATCAGTCTGTGGAGCTAGACTGTGCAGTCATCTACAAAAGTTGCTCCACAGATGATTTGATCTCAAATGTCTAGAGCTGAACCTATCATTCCAATTTTTTTCCATGCAATTCTGCTGTTCCTTAGAACCTTTCATACCTCAATTAAAAAAAAAAAAGAAAAAAAAGAAAAAAAAAGAAAAAAAAGGGAACTTGCACTGAGTAACTGTTCTGTCCCAAATTATTTCATTCTTGCTTTCATCTTTTCCTACCAGAATTATGGTAAGAAAAGTTATCACAGTAGATACCACTTCAAGTAGTTACCACTGTTTTGTTGGGGTGAGCCAATGGATAGGACAGTGGCACGACTAATATATTAATACTCGATAGCTGGATAGGGACACAATATGAATGAAGCTAAAAGAGTACAGCTGAAAATATGGTGCTGCCTGTGACCTTGTACAGGTCAAAGTACCTGTATCAAAGGTACGTTTGCTTACCTTTTTTCCCACTACCAAGCATGTCACATACAACATCTCAGTATTTGAAAGCACAAAAAATCTGCTACTGTGCCAATTACACAGGGGATTACTTTGAGAATGGGACAGAGTCACTTTGCTTTGGAATTTGTAGAGAAGCCATCAGCATGCTTTCTCAAAAAGCTGTGAAGTTTTTCTGATCCTGGAAATCAGAAAAGGGATAGTCAACTAGACAATTACCTAGCACTTAAAATGTAAAAAAAATCAAGACCAAAAAAAAACAAAACCAAAAAAACCAAACAATAAACCCAGTAGGGCTAAAGGGACCTAGGAGAAGAATATGGTGTTGGGTTTTTTATGTTTGTTTGTTTGGGTTTTGTGGCTGGTTGGGTGGGTTTGGCTTTTTTAACTGAATATATTAAGTGAAAAGTAACATTCGGTAAAGTATTAAATAATGAAAAACCCCACACAAATAACTGAGACACTGCACTTTGTAGAAAATACATGATAAGAAGATCAAATACATAACTTTGAACCATGACTAGAATATTTTTTTTAAATAAAGGAACATTTGGACACAACCGTGGAATATTTTTGTTGAGGTAGCATTCAACAGCTTCAATTACATGAGATCAGCGAGTTTACAGTTTAGGAGTGTCAACTTTGTATATAGATACAGTTCTTTAAGTACAGGAATTATTTGAAGTCTCTTTTCTATGAGGTGCCTACACAATCTGATTTCAGCAGAGTGTTGTGAAGACAAGAAGCTCACCTGGGTTCAAGGGATGCATGGAACATCTGTTACAGATTACTAAATGGATAAAGCACAGAGGTTCAAGGAATTCCCCTCTTCTGCAGAAAATAGCTATTGAGGGAGTACAGAAAGGGTGAAGAATCACATCTGCTTGACCTCCTCCAATGAGCCCTACCATCCATTGCTGACCACTATGGTTGCAGGATCCTAGCCTAGAAAAAATTTGGAAAGCAGGAAGGTAATTGGAAGGCTTAGAAACTTGCTATTACTGTTAACTCTGATAAAAAAAGAAATTTTCCAAATTCACGTGCCAGTATACATAATACAATTTACATGTTTTAATGTATTTCTGCTGATTGATGAAGAATAACTAGCTTGATTTGATCCTCATTCATTTGTAAAGAAGTAGAGATTGAGAAAGAGAGAATCTCTTCAGAGCAGTAAAGGAAAGTTTATAACAGTAGTGAATAACATATCTTAGGCTAATATATTTAATTGCTCCAAGGAGGCAGTATTATTCTTTTGCTAATTTCTTCTATAATTGCCCTGATTAGATCTAATCCAGTCTTTCTTGAATGACCTCAATGAAAAAAAAAAAAACAAACCCAAACCTCAAATACTCTTGAAGAAAGGCTTATCAGCTAGCAGAATTCTGTCTCATTGAGCAAAAGACTCAAAATCAAAATGTCCTCCAAACTCTGCTGTTAGAATGCAATTACAGACATTTGCTTATTTTTAGATCTTTAGTCTTGATATTTAACTGTGTTTCACTATAAGGATACACTCTTGTAACAAGAACTCCAAGAATATACTTAGGAGTACATACTAAAATTGTTAAAATTTAGTTTCATTAGTGATATGTTCCCTTGTTATTAAGCAATTGCAAACACTAAGTCAAGTTGAATGAAAAAAAGACCATCAAAGTTAACTGCTGTGGTAAAGCCTGAGGCTGGTAATTCACCACAGTCCACCTTCCCCTTGTACCCTGTAGTGTCCTCCTCTCATCATTAATGCAGATGAGGTTGTCCACATTACTATCTTTCCTGAATTTTTACACCTTTTTTGTTTTTTTTTCTTCCTATGTTATCATCAATTCACAAAATACAGTTCTTTCAGATAGTTCCCAAACAGAAATGCAGTTGCCCAAGATCTCACCCACACCAGCCAGACCACTCCCAGAGTCATGACATTCCAGGACACTTTTGAAACTGTTCAAGACAAGACTAAACCAATCCTCTTTCTATCTTTAACTTCTCTTGTAGACTTTTAGAAAACAACAGAGCATACAGAACTCAAGCTTATATATGTAAAGTGTGCTGCAGAACACTAAAATAAGTGATAGACCATATAAAGGTAATATTAATTTTCAAATGAGACAAATATGCATACATTTCTAATTAAAATGCTTATAAATATCAATGCTTATAAATAAAAAGTGGCTCAGAAGCTGGTGCCATCAACAAAATTTTGGGTTCTTTGATCTTGTGGAACTTTATATGGCCCCGGGTCTGCTAGCGACAGATGAGGTACATCTGTCTCAGAGGGGGAGAAAGATCCTGGCACACGAGCTGGCAGGGCTCACTGGAAGGGCTTTAAACTAGGCTGGAAGGGAGAGGGGGTCAAACACAGCAGTACTAGAGACAAACCGAAGGAAGCTAAGGGTGGTAGGCCAGAGACAGGGGTAAAACCACAGCCCAGCTGAAGGGTACGTACGCACGTATTAATGCACGCAGTGTGGGTAATAAACAAGAGGAGCTGGAAGCCTTGGTACAAGAGGAAAACTATGATGTTGTCGCCATCACAGAAATGTGTTGGGATGGCTCACACAACTGGAGTGCTGTAATCAATGCCTACAGACTATTCAGGAGAGACAGGCGAGGGAGAAGGGGTGGAGGAGTGGCCCTACATATTAGGGAGGCCCTGGACATCATGGAAGTAGAGATTTAGGATGATCAGGTTGAGTCCCTGTGGGTAAGAACTAGAGGGAAGACCAACAAGGCTGGCATCCTGGTTGGAGTCTGTTATAGACCACCCAATCAGGAATAAGAGATTGATTTATTATTCTTTAAGCAATTGGAGACTGCCTCAAGATCACTTGCCCTTGTTCTCGTGGGCGACTTTAATCAGTCAGACATCTGCTGGGACTCTAACACTGCAGAGAAGAGGCAGTCTAGAAGGTTCCTAGAGTGTATGGAGGACAACTTCTGTTATGTGAGCCTACCAGAGGTGCAGCCCTGCTTGACCTGCTGTTCACGAATAGAGAAGGGCTGGTGGGAGATGTGGTGGTCAGAGGCTGCCTGGGGTCAGGCGGCCATGAAATAAGTTTTCAACATACTGTGAAACCAGGAGAAGCATCAACAAAACCTCCACACTGGACTTCCAAAGGGCAGACTTCAGCTTATTTAAGCAAGTAACTTGGAAAGTTCCTTGGGAAACAGCCCTTAAAAACAAAGGGGTCCATGCAGGCTGGACCTACGTCGAGAAAGAACTATGGAAGGCGCAGGAACAGGCTGTGCCAATGTGCCAGAAGATGAGCTGACGAGGGAGACAGCTGGACTGGATGGGCAAGGAGCTTCTAAAGAAATTAAGGAAAAAAAAGAGACNCAACGAGCTCCTGACAAAGCTGGCAGCTCCTGGCTTGGACAGATTCACTCTGATATGGGTCAAGAACTGGTTGGAGGGCTGGGCCCAGAGTGGTGGTGAATGGTGCCACATCCAGTTGGCAGCCAATCACTAGTGGTGTGCCTCAGGGATCAGTGCTGGGCCCGGTCCTGTTCAATATCTTTATGGATGATCTGGACCAGTGGATTGAGTCCATCATCAGTAAGTTTGCAGATGACACCAAATTAGGAGCAGATGTGGATCTGCTGGAGGGTAGGAGGGCTCTGCAGAGGGACCTGGACAAGCTGGATGGGTGGGCAGAGGCCAATGGGATGAGATTTATCAAGTGCAAGTGCAGGGTTCTACACTTTGGCCACAACCACCCCAAGCAGTGCTACAGGCTGGGGACAGAGTGGCTGGAGAGCAGCCAGGTAGAAAGGGACCTGGGGGTACTGGTAGATAGTAGCTGAATATGAGCCAGCAGTGTGCCTAGGTGCCCAGGAGAGCCAGTGGCATCCTGGCCTGTATCAGGAACAGTGTGGCCAGTAGGACAAGAGAGGTTATTCTACCCGTGTACTCAGCACTCATCGGGCCACACCTTGAGTCTTGTGTCCAGTTCTGGGCCCCTCAATTCAAGAGAGATGTTGAGGTACTTGAACGTGTCCAGAGCAGGGCAACAAAGCTGGAGAGGGGCCTGGAGCACAGCCCTGTGAGGAGAGGCTGAGGGAGCTAGGGTTGTTTAGCCTGTAGAAGAGGAGGCTCAGAAGTGACCTCATTGCTGTCTACAACTACCTGAAAGGAGGTTGTAGCCAGGTGGGGGTCAGTCTCTTCTTCCAGGCAACCAGCAACAGAACAAGGGGACACAGTCTCAAGTTGTGCCAGGGGAGGTATAGGCTGGATATCAGGAGGAAGTTGTTGACAGAGAGAGTGATTGGCATTGGAATGGGCTGCCCAGGGAGGTGGTGGAGTCACCATCCCTGGAGGTGTTTAAGAAAAGACTGTGTAAGGCACTTAGTGCCATGGTCTCGTTGATTGGAAAGGGCTGGGTGATAAGTTGGACTGGATGATCTTCCAACCTGGTTGATTCTATGAGTCTATAATCTGAAAGGCATGTATCAAAAATATGGGGCCAGACTCCTTTAAGTGGTGCCTAGCAACAGGACAAGAGGCAACAGTACCAGACTGAAACACAGGAAGTTCCATCTGAACTTAAGGAAAAATATCTTTACTTTGAGTTTGACAGAGCACTAGAATAGGCTGCCCAGAGAAGTTGAGGAGTTTCCTTTTCTGGAGATAGCCAAAACCCTCCTGGATGTGATCCTGGGTAACCTGCTTTAGGTGAACCTCCTTTAGCAAGACAGTTGTACTAGATAATCTCCAGAGGTCTCTTCCATTCCCTACTGTTCTGTGCTTCTATTAAAATGCTGAGGCACACTAATAATGTTTCCAAATAATAAAAAAGAGTTTGAGATTATATAGTATTTATTACTAGATGTAAATCTACTAAAAGCATTCAGTAACTTAGAGAAATTAAAGAAAATAGATTGTCTCAGGTAGCCAAAATATTTTTTTTGACCTTTTAAAAAATGTTTTCACTTCTTAGGTCATTTAAAGAGGTTCAGCATTGGGTGCACTGAATCATACTATTATCTGCTTTCATGTGGGAGGAGAGGGTTAATATGTGATCAATGACATAATTTGGGGAACAGAGCAAATAAGGGTTACCTACTTTTTTTGACAGCAAAAGATATGGTCACAGGAAAACAAGATGTTTTGATACTGTTCCGAAGTTCTCTCTGCTTCAAATAATTTTCTCCCCTCTGATAGTAGTCCATGGATATCAGACATCCTTGGTTTTCTGCTTCTTGATTAAACTGGACCTTGTTGCTCCTATTTATGTTTTTTTAGGTAATCTTTAATGTCTCACTTAAGAAAATTAAAAGACGTTTCTCTTTAGCCCTCATCACAAATGTAATGCAAAATGAAATCTCAAAAGAGTTAGTCTGATTTAAAATGAATTTTTGCCACACAGAAACATTTGAATAATTGAATTTGCATGATAGAGTATCTTTAGGAGTGTGTTGATTTTTACAGGCTTAGGTTTCACTACATCTAACCAATGAAAACTTTGACCACAAAGGTTTTGTTTAAGAGTCCTTCCCATTGTATGAAGGATTTCCACAGCACATTTTCAATTCATGTAGCATTGCAAAGCTCTAAAGAAGACTCTCCTGCTGCTTCCTATCACCTTGGCTCAAACAACCGTGAAATCATGTTATTTCCAAAACCTTTTCATTGCTTCAAGAAAGTGCAGAAAAACTTTTCTTTAGGAGATCAGTAATATCCTCTATGATGTTACTGGATAGATTTTCAATTGTTGCAGACAAAGATAGGCCTATCTTGACTTTGGTCAAGAGAGATATACATGTGGTATCTGTGAAATCTCTGGACTTTTGAAAGGAAGGGAATGCAAGGTTTCTGTTAGTATGCACTTTTTGAGTTAGCTTAAATTTTATTTGTCTTTTTTATTAAGAAAACACAGTTACGAGGTTCCACAAACAATGTCAACATGCTCAACTCTAAAAGAGCCAGGCTTAGCTAGTTTGGATGAAATAAAGAAACAACTACTAAATAGTCCTAGAAAGATTATCTGCACAATATTAAATTTAATCTTCGGTACTGTTTATAGCAAGAGGACTACTAACAGCATCTCTGTATCAAAAGAGGAAAAAACAAATCTCTTGTATTGAAATCCAGGTAGCCATGCAGGTACTGCACCAAAAGCACATAACACCTGTCAAGTCACTTCTAAACCAAGCCATTCTTAAAGCAGCTTCTTGGATTTTTCTCTTCATCTGCACTTGCATAGTTAAGTCTGTTCTTTGCAAAAATCTTTGGCATGATCTTTGATGACAAATTACATGCTACCATATGCCAAAAAAAGAAGGGGAATACAGTCACCATCAACTTCAACTTTAACTGGAGCTGCTTTGTTCTGAGTGCCCTGAATAATTAATAACTACTTTGGCAATCAGTCATGCATTCCTTAATGGCACCTCAGGCATCAAGTATCCTGTTCATCCACTCCCCCAAGCAACAATGGACTTTATTACATCAAGTTTTCTCCCTCAAACCTATAACTGACATAAACTAAAGAAGTCAATAGAAAGAATGAAGTCCAAACATACAGGAATTTATAAGATTTCCCTTAATTACATATGCCTAGTATATGAATTACAGCTGTAAGTGAAGGCAAGTGAAAAATAAATTAAATATGAATTGTTTTTTGCAATAAAGTTCTAAGAGAGTTTAGGTGGTATAGTGCTGCCAGAAACATGACTTTTAATAAATGCGTAGCTGAGCAGTCAAAATGCAGAGCAATCACTAAGTGCCTTTAGTGAATAAAGCAGCTCACCAGTAAGCACAGACTAAGTGACAAGACAGAGCATGAAAAGAGTGACTAAAAATAACAGCTGTGCTGAAAGGAGGTTAATAACTTTGAAATAACACAAAATACATTTTCTTAGTAAGAGTAAGCCTTTTCAATGCTTCCTTCCACTTTATGGTACTCCAGACAAAATTAATTTACAACTATGGAACAGAGAGAAGGAAAGTGGAGATAGAACAGAATTACAGGAAGCTCTAGCTGTACCCAGGGTACACAATTTAAAATGAAAGAAATTCAAACTAATAAACTGTAACTAGCTAGAACCTGAAGAAACAATTTGTTTTCCTTGGAGAGCATTCTGCTTGTATACAGTACATGCATTGCTTTTCTGTAGTGCCTTACAACCCCATCATGAACCTTTCTAGAAGATGATACTGCATCTATTAACACTGGAACTGCTGCAAGTCTTTTTGAGTGACTAAATCTTAGAACTAATCAGATCAATAGCCTTTCTTCTCATACTTATTTGTCACGTGAAAAGTCCATTTGAAATATAATGTACAAAGTTAAAAAAAAAAACACCACCAAAAAATCCCAATAAATTACAGCACATTTAAACAAAGTCATTTTTCTTGCTCTTTAAAGGACCTGAAAATGTGTCCGGTGCCCCTCTCTGTGTGTGGCCTTCAAATACAGAAACAAGCTTGCACTGTTTTATTTCAGTTTTGCTTCATTTCTCCCCAAAGAATCTCTCATTGCTAGTCTACAAGGCATCTACCCACCCCCTCCTGTCAAAAAATGAGGGGAAAAAATAAAATATTTAACTGTTTAGGACCAGCTCATTCAAGTGAATCAGTTATTAGAAATATTTAAAATTTGCACTCATTCCTACAGTTGGCATTTTATGCAGGAATGTGGGAGAGGAGCAGGGGCTGTGTATTTTATTTTTTCTTGCAATGATGAATGAGATGACAATTTAGTATTAAAGAAAAATGTAATTTTTGTCATCAGTTTTCAATTGCCTTAGGTACAAAAAGCAGTTCTAATCCTGAAATTCTGTAATAGAGATTTCACTGACAACCTGCAGTCTGAAATGTGAAATATTTTTGTGTATTTTGCATTGCTTAAGTTGTATTTTTTTATGAAAAAGCTCATGACTCTCTCTTTAAAAGAGATGTGTCAATTAATCCTCACAAGCTTATAAACACTTTTCATACTGCACATTTTGTGGCACGTTTTGAATTCCTCTGACATGAAGGCTGTATGTGAGAGAGAACACAGTTGCTAAAACAGTTCGCATGCACATTTCTCACGCTATAAGAGCTTTGTTAACAGATAAAAGTAGGGAACCTGTATGATGTCAGCCAGTTTTGTCTATTAAGTGATGCAAATACTTTGAAGATTCAATAATTGTTCTTNCATCCATGGTATAAGGTCAAGAGTTGCGTCTTAAACAAGAAGATAATCATCAGGATACCACCACAGAGGATGACAGACGTGTTCTGTACAACCAAGGATGTCTGGGCCAGTTTGAGCCTGGAGTTTATAACTTAAATGTTACAAGCAGTTATCCCCATCGAATGTGAAGGAATAAATTCAGTGCATCTCTACAGCATGGCATAAAGACCATTATACATGTACTCTGGTATTTTCAGGTGGCCTTCTCTCATCTACTCCACAGAAACTGGCTCAGACATGAGTAGGATACCTGTGTAGCAGATAGGATGCAACAAAAGAACTGCAACAACAAAATTTGTCATTCGCCCACAAGTGTATCTATTTATGGATTCTTTTACCATTTTCTAAAGGTAAACATACTAATTACAGTCTGCCCTTGGGTATACAAAAGTTTAAACCTTAACATGTTTCAAACTGGTTTGAAGAATGATTGACATTTGATTTAATTTCAAATTTCATGATTATCATATCAGACTATTCTCCTAACAGAAGGGTCTGGCTCACAGTACAATCAAATATGCAGATAAAACATTCAATCACTTTAGGAATACTTTTTAGTTAGGCCTAAATATTTAAAAAATACTTAAAATAACATCCATATACATATATATGTATATACATATTCATACACACACTACTACACCACCAATGTCATCATAATGCTGAATGTATTACATGAATGATTATGCATTGCTGAAAAGATACATGGAACTGTCCTTTGCTGCTTCTCACTAACTGAAGTTTTGCAGATGGGGAGAACTGGCAAAACCAGCAAAAGCAGTAAGCAAGCCAAAGGCACTGTGTGAAATGCATGTTAGTGGGGTTACAGCATGGATGCGTTTGATCACTATTTTACTGAGCTTGCAGATATTTTCCACTAACAAAATACCACAGACCACAAGACTACTCAGGAGACTCACAAAGTGAATTATGAGGAATTTAAGAAAAATACTGCTTACTCTCTTGAAGTATGGAATACGTATTCTAGAAGTCAACCCCTGTTCTGCTCCAGTTTATGTTTCAGAACATTATCTCATACTTAAAAACACATAAACATTGGTTTGCTATCACAGACCTTTCATTTGGTGAAAAAAGGTAACAGAAATGTGTTGACAATGAAAACAGTCATACTGTAGACAATTACTATTGTTTAATACTTGCAATTTACAAGCATTAAGCAACTTTCAAGAAAAGTATAAAGTACAGTTTCCTGGGAAAATGAATATTATGCAGTCTCCTTTGTCACTAGAATGAAGGAACCCAGAAGCATAAGAACTTTTCTGGTTTTGAACTGGGTATAACATTTTTTCCATGTATGTCTAATAGTAGTCGACTAATATAAACATTAACTTCTGCAATTTTCTTTGTAACTTCCCAATACTCTTACAATGTTGAACAGCTGATTCTTAGGTTGATTTTATTACTTCTCAAAGCTTGCATTTTAATTGTTTTCCGCAGTACTGTACTAGGAATGCAAACATTTTATTAAGTTTCCATGCAAATAACCAAGTCTACAACTTCCCAATTCAAAGCCATCCAAGAAGAACCACAAGAACACCGAGTTAGTTAAAAAACAGAAACAAAATGTACAATTCTGGAAGACAGATTGCCTGTTGTTATTATCATTGGGAAATAAACAGTAATTAATTTTAAGCTGTTAAAAGAAGATTTTGAGCTACCACTTCAAAGATTTTGTTCTCCTGAAATGTTCCCATCTGAAACATTACTTACTGGCATAAGAAGTGTATAATGGATGCAGAATCCAGGTTCAGAAGGAAAATATTCATCAGACACAAATCTTATTCTGATCTGGTTTCCCTTGGAGATTTGTCTGCTTGGCACACTACTGGAACCACACCAGCGCCCTAAAACAGTGCCATCACTAGGCTCTTCAACTTCTACAAAGTCATACCTGAACAGAAAAGAAAACCAAATATTTATTTATTGATAAAATTTCTATAAACTTTCTTCTTTCATAAATAAACTGATTTTGCAGTTTGCAAATTTTTTTTTTTTTTTTTTTTGCTTTTTGCTTTTAGTGCTTGAAGTATGGTAGTTAAACCAGCTATCCTAAACTTAGCTTCCAGGTTGCTACTAGCTTAAATGCATAGTTAAATCAACCAGTAAGGTTAAAAAAAAAAAAAAAAAGCAGAGTTACCATATTGAAAAGACCTATAAGTACAGTTTTGTTTGCTTCTTTTATGGTGAGCAATTCCAACATGTGGGATTGGGCAGAAAAAATGTCAGAGAAAAAAGAGTGAAACTGCCTAAGTGTGGCACAGTGATTTGTGCTGCAGTATGGCTAGCCGTGCACTGCATGTCATCAGTGAAAGTTCAAGGCCTCTGGTAATGTAAGTGATGACTAAGCTCCTGAAGGTTAAGGTGGCTTAGGGAAACCTGGAAGCACATTTTGAGCACATCCCCGTGAGAGATTTGTTGAGCAAAGACCCAGATATACTGTTATGTCAGAAAAAATCTGATATTTTGGCATTATTGACAAGAGAGATGTGGCTTGGGAGCTTTGAGGGAACGAACCATTAAGTTTTATTTAGTTTCATTGGTATTTAATGTGCGGTTTGGAGATCTCTGGGGATCTGTGAACAACTTCAAGTAGATCCATGAATGGTAATTAAGAAACATCAGTCGATTGTCATCAATAAGTTTCAATATGCCACACTTTCCCTGAAAATGTTTAGAGGGTTCCCAACTCATAAAAACATTGAAAGCCACTGCTCTAGAAGTTAGATCTGGTTTCAGTGCTTTAACCTGTTTCATGTCAGTTCCCCAGCTGCCCACTGACAGAATAAACACTAAGCTGATTTCAGCTGGATTTCCCCCGCTGAAGCATGAAACCCTCTGAGCCCCAGCGGCAGCATGGCCTGGGTGTTCGGGAAGGTGAGACCATGTTGTGTAAGCACAGCAAGCACTGCGAGTTCACAGCTGCAGCTTCCCAAGTCATCATTCTACTTTTAAACCACAAGCATAACACACTTCTGAGAAAGTTTCAAGGTTTCTGATTTTTTTATGTTCTCTTACATGCACAGTCATATACTAAATACACCTCATGTAAGTCTAAATGGGTAAAATGGCACTGAGTCCTTTTAAAGGGTACAAACAGTTCCTCCTCTACTGATAGAAAATTCTCCTATTTTAAAAGCACATACACACTCTACTAAATATGTCTAGCAATATTTCATGTGAAAATTATTACCTCATAAACATTTTCTACTAAAGCTTTTTCTGGATTTTTTTTTTCAGTAAAGCTAATCTTTATAATGATTCCCAGTTCCCTAGTTCAACAGCAGGCAATAAATTCTTGTGTTGCCTGTTTGTGCAAGACTGACTTGCACATTTATTATTTGCGTTTAAAGAATCAGTATTTTTTCCCACTTAATTAAAAATGAATGCAATGAATATGGTCATTAACTACGTTCAAAATCCATTACTGCCAGATATCACAGTTTTAAATCTTTGTTAAACTTCTGATACTAATTACTTTACCACCATCATTTTTTCACCCAAAATACTTCAATTGTTTTTACTTTATGATCAGGTATATAACTTATTACAAAGGAAATGTAATTATACTAAGACATCAGGGCTCAACACATTGATCAAATTGATTTCCATCATTGATTTATTTTTTTTAAAGATCAGCTCATGATCCTAGTTAAGAATACAAAATTATTATCTACTTTCCTGATTTGTAAAGAGTGAATAAGTTAATCATTACATTTATAGACAGGCTTAAGATGTCATGGAGGTCACATACAACATAGGCATTTAGTGCCTCTACAGATCCTGCAGGGTGATTTCTATTGCACCCTTTGGTCTACCAACACCTCTGAAGTAAAAGAGAACCTGAAATTCCAGACCTAGAAATTTAAAACCTAGACCCTTAAAATAAATGCTAAAGATTTCCACTATGGGTACCTGTTGCTACTGGGAAGATTTGAACTGGATGCCAGAAAAAAAAAATCACCATTCAAACTATTAAACATTGGAATAAATTCACAAGGGAGGTGGTGGATTCCCCTGCACTAGAGAGTTTCAAGGTCCAGCTTGAAAGCGTGCTGGGCCATCTTGTTTAAATGATATTCTTATCCTGAAAGGTTGGACTAGGTGATCTTTGAGGTCCCTTCCAACCTGGTAGTCTATGAATCTATCAATCTATGAATCCATTAGTTAAAAAGCTAAAATACAAGGAAATAACTGTTGTGAAATAAAATAAAATTCAGTTTTCTGACACGCATGGCAGATCTGGTTAATACTGGGGTGTTTCTTCCATATTCATTCCTGTTCTCCTAGATATTTGTATATGGCATTTGTAAACAATCTGTCATTTGTAATCAAATAGTCTTCTGGTCCTTTATTAATGTTACAAAGGCAAAAACACAATCCTTTGACAATGACTAAAGAAATGCTCTGGTATGGTATCTGTTCAATACATTATTGAAATGTTGCTAATTAAAATTTATGACAAAGAGGTAGTCCAATCTCCTTTCTTGGGATGAAAGATGCTTTTGCCCTTAGTCATGATACCTGCAATGCCTTCCATTACACCTGTTGCAGAATTCCTCTTCCATATGGCTTTTGTGTCTGAGATTGGACTGAATTAATAACCTTAACAAAGACAATTTATTGGAAAAGAGCAAGGAAGCAACATAAATCTTTCTAACCAGAAAATATATTTTCCAAGGGAATAGGTTTTTCTCTCCTTTCTGTGTTTTCTCTGTGGTTTACACTGTCATTTGCTAAACATAGTCTGACAGATTGTTTACCTTGCCTTACACAGTTTTGTGACCCTTTTGTGGCTTTCCCCTGCCTTCAGAATTCTACAAATGTATCAATGAATGAAAGAAGCAGAAATTCACAGGGAAAAACACTTTGTAATATCAGTGACTTTGGACCTTTCTATTGATATGTGATCAACAAAAATCTGGTACATCCATTGAAGCAGGCTGCAAAAGGTAAAATGTATTTTTCCTTCTCCCTTTGTTGAGAATCTATCTTGATTTTTTTTTTTAAATAACAAAATAGGAAGTTGGTAGCAATCTGTCATTTTTTTTGGACAGCATCTCGTTTTAAAGTACATGGAATATCAGGATTTTCCTGGTGCCAGTGTAGTACACCAAAATATCTACCCCAGCTACAGAACAAAAGTATTCCAGGTCTACTGGCAATTCACCAAACTGTTATTGACTAGAACTTAGATGCTTCATATTCAGATAGTAATTTCCAATGTTTCCAAAACTGAAGCTAAAAACTGTCATAATGGAAAAAACTTTTGTGACCAAAATTTTAACACCATCATCATTCCAAAGAAAATTTCTCTCTTCTACCTCCAATTGAAATAACTTTCTTTTTAGCCACTGAAGGATATAATCTTGAAATCTTTGGTTCCCGTAATTTGATTTAATTGCATATTTGTACAGCTAAAACTGTAAAGATACTGGTGACACCTTACATAGTCTTTACCTCTTAGCTCAGTTTTAAATCACATCTGTAAGTAATCATTCTGCTCTTTGTGAATAAACACTATCTTTAAATACAGAGGAAAGGAAGGCCAAATGTTTAGCTTAAAGAATTTTTTTTCAAAGCTTGTCAGTCTCCCCTGCAATAGATTCAGAAGGCATTTTCCAATCAACCCAGATCTCCAGTAATGCTCCAATAGGCAGATTCACATTTATCTGAGTGGAAAAGTAAGTACAGGAGCACGACCAAGGCACTTCAGTCCACAATATCTAATGGCAGATCCAATCTGTTTAGCCATCCTTGTTATTCTTCACAGGTCAACGTGCCATACAGTCTCCAGCAAAACTGCATGACAGGAGAAGGGGAAGGCAAAGCTTCTGACAGGTGGCGAGGAGAAAATGGATCAATGTCAAGAAGGAAGAAGGCAGAAGAGGAGACAGTGGCATGCTGGATTAGAGAAATAAGTGGATTTCAGGTAAGCCCACAGATGTGGCAACATATTTAAAGAGTCTACTGCATCATTCATTCAATAGGTGGAGAACTTCCTTCTTTTCTATTATGAATACTGCCCTTCTCATTGAGACTACATCAAGTTTTCCTCCAAGATCCAGACATGGCATATCACTTGAGATGGAAATCAAAATTACATAAAAATTAAATTGGTAATAATGAAAACGCAGGCAACTGTGCAATACTTTTCAGTTAATTTAAGAGGAAATCTCACTTCTGGTATTATTTTTTTCCCTCTCTGCTACAGCCAGGTATTACAACCATCTACCATCCGAGTTTGCAAGTTTCAGAATGAATTCCTTTGTCTTTCAACTTCACTAATTTACATCCTACTGGTTTGTATTTGTATGGTCACACTGGGAAAGGCTGGCCCATTTAGGAGGAAGTTCTTTACAGTGAGGGTGGTGAGACACTGGCACAGGTTGCCCAGGGAGGTTGTGGATGCTTCCTCCCTGGAGGTGTTCAAGGCCAGCTTGGACAAGGCCTTGAGTGAGCTGTGCTAGTGGGAGGTGTCCCTGCCTATGGCAGGGGGTTGGAACTAGATGATCCTTGAGGTCCCTTCCAACCTTACCAGTCTATGACTCTATGATTCTATTCAGTACAGTCCTCCACTGAGCTCAGTAGATACAAGGTTCATCACAAACCACTAGCAGTGCACATCAGAAAAATTTAACTGTTAATAAAGCAACTTGCCAGCCAGGTAGCAGATTAAAAACTCCACATGTCACATAAAGCAAATAGCCTAGAGGAATGGAAGGGAGAGGGCACCTTGGCTGAAATGGTGACCTTGTGGGCTGCACTAGCAAACACTCCACACAGGGTAAACGTTTAGTCAATGCTATCAGAATTATTTGACTCAGGCTGCTTTGAGTTACAGTGAAGTCAGAATACTGGAACAATGCTGGTTTTTGAAAACTGCCCAATATAAAATTTTCACTCATTAAATGAGTGAATGGATTTTGCCTTTGCAATAGGCATTTCTGCAAAAAGTTACCCAGAATCATCTGCCTCCAGTTCCTGAGACTCAGAGCATGGGTAATTCTACCCTAACATTCCTCTCCTTTAGGAGGATTTGGCGTTGCCTTCTATTACAAAAGAGAATTCCTCTGGATATCATTACAGATTATTCATAACTAAAAAAGAGTTACATTCTGTTTTCTACCATGCCTGATGTATCAGCATACAGAGAAAATAGGATGAAACAGCAAAGATTTGACATGAAATATATTTCCATAGCAGCACCTATGATCCTACACACACCATGTTTTTAACAGTCACTGGAAAGAAACAGCACACCCAGATATAATCTAAATAAATAACTGATGAGGTCAGTTTTTGTACTCAGAAAATTATGTTTAATTATATACAAACATAATTTCCAGCAACAGACATCAGTGCTTGCCTGTACAGAAAATGAGCATAAAACTTCCAAGTATCCTGCTATGTCTACATTTTCCATTAAATAAAGATACTCAAGGTATAAACAGAACATTTCTAACTGCCATTCACCAAATATGGATTGTAGTTTCTGTGCCAACCTACTTTAAATACATGTATTTTAGAATATGTAGTACTGTACATTAGGAATTGCCTTATGGAAATACAGATTCATTCACAAATGTTAGATGGTTGCCATGGTTCTCTCTACTTAATCTTTCCTCATACTGATTAGTAACAGGCTGAGGCTTCTAACACGACTACACAATTCTCCATATTTCTACCTTATTATTGTATTTCTACCTTATTATTGAGTGTACATGGAAAAAAAAATCTTGTATTTCAATTTTCTTCCCCTTCATTCAGTGTAAATAACTTTGATCATAAATAAACAACTGCAAGTGAAAGGGAAAACAAAGACAAGAGTTCAAATCCCCCAATTCTAGTCTTCAAACACCTGAACACTTTTCAAGAAAAGAAAAGGATATACTGGTTGTGCAGGTAGAAATTAACTGTTTAATTACTGCTCTACAGTCTGCCATTTCCTGTGGATCTGCATCCCATTCAGCTGATGTTGCACGTGATGCAGATGTTTTGTGTAGTAGCTTTTCTCACATGGCGAACTAGAGTCAAAGCAATGCACGTGAAAGTAAGAAAGATCAAGAAAAGCATTTCTTCACTCTTGTCCCCCAAACTCTCCTTTGTATCAAAGTTTACTTTGGTGCCAATTGATAAACTGAGCATTGCTGGAAACATCTTTTGTCTGATAACTAGTAAACTAGCACATAAAAACATCTAGGAAATAAATCATCATCACTGCTGTTGAGGCACATTGATAAACACTAAGTATCTCCATCTTAAGCACATGAATATCCTGTAGCCTTTGAGAGTAACTTCTGCCTTGTGGGGAGGGAGAGGCACAACTTTACCAGAAGAACTATCAATCAGGTGCATACTTCAGGCTCTAAAGCAAAACAATTCTATATTCTGACAAAAACCTCTGCCTGCAGCCTCTGCTATAAACTAATTTACACTGGTGTAATTTCTACTAATACATTATTCCAATCATTTGAGGAAGAATCTTATAGAAAGAAACACTATAATCCTGCAGATCAAAAGCAGAGGTAAGAAGGGAAGAAGATGGTTTCCCGAAGTCCTGATTTTAAAAGACCAACTGCCAAATTTCTTAGAAGGTACCTACACTGAGTTCTCTCCTTGAACAAAGAACAGCAGCTATTCCCAATGCCAATCAGGCAGGATAAGTTTGATCTAGACAAAGATGAAGATGAATTTGGGGAAAACTGGAAAGCTTGGAAAAACATACTAACACATGTGCATCAGCTGGAAAATAATGATTAAGTCCACAAGTCTTAAAATGCAAAGGAGTAAGTTTCATGGGGAGTAAGTCTCTGAGAATTTCTGTCACTCAGGTTTACTATGCTGTGCTTACTTTTTAACTGCTAGACTACAGACTCTCTTGTTGCCACATAAAATACATTGAGTAAAACGGATTTTCTACAAAGTAAGACGGCATTTGGAAACATTATTTATCAACAACTAGAAAACCGGTAACATCTACATCAAACATTTTCTTGTACTATTTCACCTCCAATCTGCCTGCTTTCTGTTACTGACTGTGTGTGTGTAACATTGATTTCTTTACTACCCTGCACAAGTTCTGAATTAAATAATAAAGCATGTAACGAAAATGCTTAATGCTGCACACTAGTCGCCCTGTTCTCAATAGTTGTCCTTCCCATTCCATCAGCCCTCACCCCTCACTTCTCACCTCCTTACCAAAGGAATACTCTTAAAATTTATTATTATGTATTTGCAGTACAACATCACATGGAACTGGTTATCAGAATCCAGGGTCCTGCTGCACTAGACACTAGTTTCCGAAGCACTTTTCCCTTCATGAAAAGGCAGCCCATTGCTCCCAGACAGCATATCAGCACAGTAAGTATCCTACATCATACAGTCCACTGCAGATTTTGGGGAACGAAATGCCTTACCAAATTTTCCCCAGTACTTCTCTGTAAAGTCTGGTATATTTTCCCTTGGGAATTACAGTGATCATAACAAATTGTATTTTCCTATTGTACAGATGAGTATTTTTCTACAAAACTCAAAATACTAGTGGAGTTTGGAGTTTACATCAACAGCCGAGGTTGTAAAGTATTCTTTCTAATCCACTATAGAATTTCTTCATCTGCTCGCATCATTCACAGCGGTCAATGTATCTGTTCCTGTTTCTGGTGAATCCAGAATCACGTTTCTACAAGACGCATTTTAAATATTTATTCTAGTATCCCAAATGGTAATTTCTTCTTTACGCATACACCTTATATCCTGGAATGTAGGGATGGCTCCAGTCAACTACATGAAAACTACTGTCTGAGCAATTTCTTAACATTCAAAAGCATATTTTGGCAAAGAAATACACAAATTCCTAAGGGGCATTTCTGGCACGTGAAGATTCACCCAGGGCAGTGCAGGCAGCATCCCTTCCCCTCAAGCACCCTCTGATGATGTGGTAGCACTACACACATGGGAAAGTTTCATCACTTCCCTCACTCCTGCTTACCTCAGTGGAGACTGAGGCTCTATAATTATTTAAATGAAAACACCTTTATTTCTTTAGTCCAGTGATAAATAGCTTATAATATTTTGGCTGTTGCACTACCACACAGGATTTACCAACCCAAGACAGATCATTTGTAATGAAGTTCAATATCTTGCTTCACGACAGGCTAGTAACTGCTACTTGAACAGAAAGTGAAAATCCCTATAATGTAACTGAGCCACTGCGTAACGCCACGTGAGGCAGAAAACATGTGTTCTCAACCCTAGCAGGAGATCAATTTTCACTTTGACAGTGTAAAGAGCTTCCTCTCACTTCAGTTTACCTAGTTACAAGCTAATGGTCATAAAATTATGGAAACCTATTTTTAATCTAGCCACAGCATATGAATCAAAGGTCAGTCTGAAGCGACACTTTGTAATAATTGCTGCTGGTTTTACTGGTCTCTCTCATGTTACTGCCAGAAAAGGGAAGGATTTATTTATTTTACCTTATAAAACCCATAGGACACTCCCACATGACCATCTAACCTTTTTTTATTGTAAGTAATCTTCCTTTTTGCAGTTTGTCATGCACATCTCCTCAGATATCCTGATAATCAGATGCAAATGGATTAATATAAATTGCATTACATTTCACTTCTACTTTATCCTATGAAGCAGCATCAAGTGCAAGACAGGATCGTAAATTATTTGTTTGACTGATAATGTTTGCTGGTATTGCTAACTACAATTTCATGTGAGTGACATACTTTGTTAAAATGTTGATGATCCACATAAAGAAACAACTACAGCATCTAGTGAGATGGAGAGAGAAAAGAAGGGGGGAAAGTGAAAAAAAAAAAAAAAAAGCTGGTGAAGAAACAATTGCCTGTCTAGGAACAGAATAGTTGGTATGTCTGCTGATCCTGCTGATTGAACAGGAGAAAGTTGCTTATAAAGCTGATGGTAAGCCTATGGGCTTAACTATACTTGGACTTTCAGAAAACACCAGGGAAGAAGTATGTGCTATGCATAAACTGGAATAGTTAGACACTACCACAGAGTAACTTTAGATTATGTTGCTGGGCCTGTCTTTAAAGTCTGCTTTTCTCTTGCTGTCAGGATTTAAGGGAGCCATATCAGAAACTGCACATGGTTACAGGGTCTGTCTGCATCTCTGTGCTCAGGTGGTGATGGGTCACAGCATGATTTTATGCCCCCATGTAGCAGACACATACTCCTAACTCGGTAACTGTTTGGGCAGGAGCAGGGCAACTCCTTCAAAACAACTGCTCCCAGAGTATCTTAGACAGAAGCGAGACCCAAGCAGTGCCACACTCATTTTCAAAGAATGTAACTTCAGTCAAACCATTAGAAACACAGCCACTACAGTAACATAAAACAATTTTAGAAGCAATAAATTAGGATTAAGACCATTTACAAAAATATTTTGATACTGTAGACAGTTTACATTATTCAAACAGCTTGCTTAAGAGGACCAGGAAGGAATTTTAAGGAGCCTAAAATGTTTTCTAAGTCAATAAGTGTACTCTCTGGTGTGAAACAGGAGTAAGGGATTATGTCACCTGCCCAATCATCAGCCATAACTCTCCTAATGCTCATCTGGGCTGTGAAAATAGATTTTAAAGTACTTGTGAAATAATGTCCGTTATAGTGTCCTCTGGTAACAGTGAATACTGAAAATGCATGCTTGATAAGGGGACTGAGCCCATCATCAGTAAGCTTGCAGATGACACTAAGTTGGGAGCAAGTGTCTATCTGTTAGAGGGCAGGAGGGCTCTGCAGAGGGACCTGGACAGGCTGGATAGATGGGCACAGTTCAACACCATGAGCCTGAACAAGTGCACATGCTGGGTTCTGCACTTTCGCCACAAAAAGCCCATTCAGCACTACAGAATGGGGACAGAGTGGCTGGAGAGCAGCCAGGCAGAAAGGGACCTGGGTATCTGGCAGATAGTAGGCTGAACATGAGCCAGCAGTGTGCCCAGGTGCCCAGGAGAGCCAGTGGCATCCTGGCCTGGATCATGAAGAGTGTGGCCAGCAGGACAAGGAAGGTTATTCTTCCCCGGTACTCAGCACTGGTCAGGCCACACCTTGAGTACTGTGTCCAGTTCTGGGCCCTTCAATTGAAGAGAGTGTTGAGGTACTTGAATGTGTCCAGAGCAGAACAACAAGGCTGGTGAGGGGGCTGGAGCACAAGCCCTATGAGGAGAGGCTGAGGGAGTTGGGGCTGTTCAGCTCGGAGAAGAGGAGACTCAGGGGACACCTTATTGCTGTCTACAAGTACCTCAAAGAAGGCTGTAGCCAGGCAGGGGTTGGTCTTTTATCTCAGGCACCCAGGGATAGAACAAGAGGACACAGTCTCAAGCTGCCCCAGGGCAGGTTTAGGCTGGACATTAGGAAGAAATTCTTCAGGGAGAGAGTGATTGCCCATTGGAATGGGCTGCCCAGGAGGTGGTGGAGTCATCATCCCTGGAGGGGTTTAAGAGGAGGTTGGATAAGCACTTTGTGCCTGGTTTAGTTAATTAGAAGGATTAGGTGATAGGTTGGACTCAATGATCTTGGAGGTCTTTTCCAATCTGGTTGATTCTGTGTGATTCTGTGTGATCTACCACAAGGAGGAAAAAGTAAGTGGTCAACAATGCAGTGATAGTCCCTAAGTTTGTGCAGTATGTCCTCATCACATCATGTAGCCTATGCTGTCCTCTCATATATAGAATCATAGAATGGTAAGGTTGGAAGGAGACCTCAAGGATCATCTAGTTCCAACCCCCTGCCATAGGCAGGGACACCTCCCACTAGTACAGGTTACTCAAGGCCTCGTCCAACCTGGCCTTGAACACCTCCAGGGAGGGAGCCGCCACAACCTCCCTGGGCAACCTGTTCCAGTGCCTCACCACCCTCACTGTAAAGAACTTCCTCCTAACATCTAGTCTAAATCTTCCCTGTGCCAGTTTAAACCCATATCTCAGAGAAGCAGTCCATGAGAAGCACTTGAGACTCTCTGACAGTAAGGACAGGGCAAAAATTGTTCATAAAACAATTTTCTTGGGAACTAGAGCTTGATAAGAGACTCACTGCTCTCAAAAGCTTAGAATGTTCTTCAAACATACACGAACCTTGCCTCTGTAATGCACTAAGGCAAAATATATATATTATTTTTTCTTCCCAGGGAGTGAGGTGTGGGCTGGAATGTCACCTTTCTACAGAAAAATATGCTGACATTATTCTTTCATGCACATACTCTGTTGATGCTGTAGGATGCTTCCATGACAGGGGTGCCAAGCAGAAGCAAAGTAGCTGTCCTCTTTTTTAATGAAGCACTTAGGAGTTGCAGTTACACATCCAGATTTTATTCCATGTGCTAGATGTACAGATTTATAGTAATCACAAGAAAAGAAACTCCACGTGGTCTGGGTTACTCATCGTGTCTGGTATTACACAGAAAGGTCTTTAGAAAATTACATAATAATATATTTAGCTTTTTATTGTGCTTACCATAACCTATCACTGCATAGTATGCATTTGACACAATTTACATTAAAAAGACAGCTAAGCAAATATTTTCCTTCTTCATAGTCACTGACTAAAGACAGACTTTCTTACTCCTTGATAGATTTATTTCAGCTTCTCATACTGAGCCAAATCAGCTCATTTTTTTCATCTTTGTCAACAGTCTCCTAACAATACATTCATTTGGCACACACAAGACTGCTGAAGCCAGTTGGATTATGGTTTCTGCTACAGAACCTTAATGTTCCCTGAATGAAAGGGAATAGCTTGGGCACAGTTCATTCACAACAGATCTAAAGTGAAAAGGGAGGTAGTGAAATCAGTGCATGAAGGTCTCCATCATTCCAAGAACCCTCAGAGGAAAAACATTCCTGATATTGAGTGAAGTGTTTAATTAAATGTGAAGAAGAAAAAAAAAAGTCATAGTACTAATCACACAGATTTTTAACCCATGTTAGCACTGACAGTTGCCTTCATGTTTTTTCAATCAAAAGATATACTTATTGCACATTATTAACTAGATAAGCTTTGGGAACAATTTCAAAATAAATACTCCACTTATACAGCCACATGAACAAATTCATATATATAACTGCTTAATGCCCCGTGTGCCCAGCCACTCACTCAAAAAAAAAAAAATCAAAACAAACAATAAACCAGACTATAGCTCATAACTGAAATTATCAGAGAACTGAAGGGTGTATATGAACGAGTATAGCTATTCTAATATGAAGATGATGGTCACAAGGCATCTACTATTTAACTATAAGTTGGTTCCACATTCTTTTGCTCATGTATTTTATCCTTATCACCTTATCTACAGTACTTGCACTTTGGATTTGTGACACATTTTTCTGTGTTTTATAATATACAACAAGAGCCAGACTGTAACTACCTGATGATTAGAAAGCATGAAGAGGAACTAGAGCACAGAAAGACAGTGAGTTTGACATATACTTTTTTTGTTTTCCTATTGAAGCTTTGTGCTGTAATGTTCCAATGTACAACTTACTTGCAGTACCGGGCTGCCTTTTAAAGGCATCTGTAGAACTCATGTTCTTCCTGGAAGAAAGTTTAATCTCTGTCCTCCTGTCACAGAGGAGTTTGCCACAAAGTTGTTATCATTGCATATTCTCAAGAGACAGAGAACAAAAAATTTGGAGGAGCAACAAATCAGTCCCTCCTGGTCAAGAAGAGGTACAGCATCTCCCTGACAACAGGAGGTGTCAGGCACAAAACCCGAACGGCCTCATGATTAAAACAGTGTTAAGGAGCTAGCATCATGAAAACAACGATCTTTAAATATCAGACCAGCAGAAATAAAATTGCCTCTCTCCTTCATCACAAAGGATGGGCATGTATAATGTAAATCCACTATGTCCCTGTTAGTTAGAAATTTCTTTACATAAGGAAAATTCACTGCCAGATCTATCATCTGGAACAGTACTGCAAAAAGCATCCAGGAGGCTGCCTCCTGTTTGTTTGTTTGTTTCATTTACTGGTGGAATATTTTATTCATAACATTTTTCTTTTGCAAGTCGCAACTGAAATCAAAGTGTACAATGTTGACATTATTGCAAAATTGCGAGGATTTATATATCTGTATGTCCAATCAAATAATCTAAATCTCTCCTGGAATACATGCACAGGTTTCATTCTCACGTAAAATGGAGTTTGTGTTCTGTGTTCACTTTGGAAAGGACATGCAGTCAGACTTTTAACATTTTACCCTCAGAAAGGATGCAGCACAAAGTAGAAATATTAAAAAATATCATTAACTGTATTTTAAGCAATGCAGAGATGAACTGAACAAATTTCAATCACATCACAATTGTATAAACAGGACAAAAATAATCTGAAGAAATACAAGCAAAATACCAGAAGTTTATCCTAAAAGTCCTATAATTTAAACTTTATCTCCAAAATATACAGAATGTATGGTTAAGACTGGTAAGAATCAGCACAATTAGGACTATGCACATGAATGCTGTTCCAGTGAAGCTGGATAAGGGATGGCGGGCCATAAATATAGAATTAGCTGTAATACAAATACTCTACCTTAGTAAATACTCTAAGTTGAACTGAAAGTGTAAAAAAAGCCATGCAAGATCACTCTGATCTGGATTCAGGAAAATACCTGGAGACTAGACTGGCACCCTCAATTTATCTGTAAAATGTGATCTTCATTCTAGATTAAAAGACTTCACAGAATAGCTTGAAATGTCAGAAATGGTGCTGAAGGAATCCAAGTGTGCAGAACAGCTCAGACAGATACAGACAAAAACCTGCTGTAGCTTTAAGATATATCCAGGACATTTCTCACTCACCACTATCATTGTTTTCCTGTTACAGAACTATGTTAAGCAAACAAAGTCTTATATAGCTGGATGTGATTTTGCTTTTGTTTCTTTTCCAATGTGTGAGCAATATTTGAATTACTATGAGATTTAAAATCTGTTAATTATTTTAAACTAATATACTCTAATATAGTCTTTTATCAGCTGAGCTGACACTACAAGGTGTTACATCCAACAGCAATGATGGAGAAAGCTCTGGCACTGCACAAAACAAGCAGGAGTAGGTAAAGGAACTTAAAATTGTGACAATTACAATTGCAGATAGCTCATGAGATCCTCTCATACACTGGAGCACAAAGAGAAAGAGATACTGGTGCAAAACGTTGCACAGAAAAGTCTAAAGTTATGAGGCTGCAGTTTTCACCTAGTTTCAGTCATAGGTCAGACCTAAGGTATAGAGTTGTAGTATATTACATTTCATGCCATATTTTATTCTGTCTTTTGTCATATAAACCTGCTTTGGGAGAAACTGTCGAGTACTCTACATCAACAGCACTGATTTGTGTGTTTCAAGATGGAATAAACACAGTGAAGCAACAAGCAGTATGACATGCTTAGCTTTTTCTACTGAAGGTACTGGAAATGAAGATTAAATAATTTTATTAGTAACTATAAGAGATAAGAAACATGAAACATTACTTATAAAGAGATATTACTGTGATAACTGGTAACTTAGTAGTCTGTAGAATTGTTTTACATAGTTAACTGCTCTGTGTTTTAGTTACTTCCTCAATTTGTCAGTTATTTATAGGTTCTTTACAAACCAGGTACGCTTTCTCTTCCTTTACGGAGTTTGTTACTGAATTTATATTTCACAGAAACCCTAGCTATGACAATAAACCAGCTGTTTTTTCAAGCCAAAAAGCCCAGTTTGTCCTCAAAAGTGCACATATCAGGAATTACATTCATAAAACCTCCTGCTATCCCTGCATAAACACAAATCTGATAAGATTATGACTGAGTAAAGATTATGAGCAACTAATTACTGTTTCTTAACTTGACCTTTAATTCTGTATTCAGCACACTGTTTGCTTAAAATAAATGTACTCCCATTAAAATATTATTCTAGTTACAATATAAAAAATATTGTATCTTATCTTTATTTTTTTCTTTGCAAGTGGATGAATGAGTTACTCTACCTGGACTTTCTTTCATTTTTCCAATTCCTTCTGTCATATAAAAAAAAATGGTAAGCTAATTTTTCATTTGAAAAAAATAATTACTGTGCAGGAGTGCACTCATTTGAGCAAACATATGTTTAGATTACTTAGTATTTTATTCATATTTGACATAGCCTTGACAATTATTCCCCTCAGAACTATGAAGATGTCTGTCCGTTATAAGCCTCAGCTCCCAAATCAAGGATAAGTGCAAAAGTAAACTCTAAGAAAAATCAAATTTGTATTGAAATTCAATACAAGATACATAAACAATGAAGTGTCAGTTAATTAGAAAAACTGAAAGCAAGAATCGAAAGTGTATACCAGTTACTAAAAAATAAAATTACAAATAGGAAAAGAAACTAAAAAACTTTGTTGTGACTTGAATGCCACTCCAGATAGCTTTTTCACCCAAATTTTCTCTGCAAATATTAGACATTCATTCCTTGAACATTCTGCCACCAATACCTTCCCAGATGTCAAATTTTTCATTCGAGAGAGAAACTATTTCATAATTTTTTATCATAATGTATCTGTGATCCAGGCACTGAATACAGAAGGAAAAATGGGAGCACCTCAAATCTTTCGAGCATGAAAATCTTCTCTAGCACTGCAGAAGAAAATCATAAACTAATACTTTTAAAGATTCATTTTATTAATATATTGACATGCAGGTGTCACATTTTTGCAAAACTCAAGTAACAATTTTGTTTCATCCCTCACATCTCCCTTTTGATTTTCCAAGTTAAAGGAAAAGTGACTTACTTGCAAATGTCATCTTCTGGGTCCTCAAGCCCAAATCTTTCATCAAAAGTAAGCTGTATCCATACATTTTCGTCTACTGCTACTAATCTCCACACTAGTACAATATTGCGTGGGTATGTGTGTGGAAACTTGGGGCTGTGAATACTTCCATTAGTAGTCACAGTAATTATCTTCTCATGCTGAGGGTCCTGTACACCTATATAGAGACAGAAAATAAATGTGTCAATATTAATTTCTTCTCCTTTTCCTAAAGTGTTCATATATTATGCACTGATAAAGACACTTTTGCTTTATTTGTTTATCTTCATCTTGCAAGAAATTTCCGCTTGGAGAATCTACACAGTAACAAAAACCCAAAAGTGCTCAGTATCACTTTCCTAGCAAGTTACTTCAACCCAAGCCTCAACTGCTCTTCAGAAAACAGAACAGAAGTTCAAGTGGAGATAAGAGAAATGCAACTGCAAACACCTAAATGCAAGACTGGACTCCATAGAAGCTTAGTAGCCCAAGGCACTACATCATGCAGTCTGCTGATCATTTCAGTTCTTTGTTATTGGAGATTGCACAGAGATCACAGGAGGGTAAAGGAAGAGGTCTGCTCACACCTACTACAAAAGGAGTGGCTTAAATTTGTCTCTTGTTAATGGAGATGACCCTACATTTATTGAGTCCATTGATAAGGATTTTGATGGCTGCCTTCCTCCTCAGGACTGTGTCAGAACAAAGTTATCTCAATACAGGAATGAAACTAGACCATGCTTGGGAAACTTGGGAAAGTCACCAAGAAGTTAGGCATTCAGTGGCATTTAATGCCTCCTTCAAGGGCAATCCTCAAAATTCTTCACAGTATTGTTCAGAACTAAAGACATGTAAAATTAAATGATTAGTTTACAATGCAGAATGAAATTAATTAAAAAAGAAACTAGCCAAATACACTTGATTTTTAAAGCACACAGTAACACTGAAACCACTGAAGACCTCTTCAGGTTACAAATTCATAACCACAAGGAGTTACCAAAATAAAAGGACTCCTTTGATGAGTAGCAGACATGCCTTTCAGGGCCCCATGACCGTCCTCACAGTAACTCAAGAAACTCAAGAAATCTTCTTCTCAACTGCCCCATATGCACAGGAATTCACATTCAGCTGATGGACTCAGCTCACAATGGGTATTCAAATGCAGAAAAAAAAAAAAAAAAAAAAAAAAAAAAAAAAAAAAAAAAGAGTACTAACCTGATCTGGATACATTTTAACATTGTGACATAAAATGATATCTCTAAACTATAAAACCTAATTCCGTAAGCACATCAAATGAAAAAAAACTCCCATATGCTACAGCACATGGATTTTGCTATCTTCAGTTTTCTTCTAAAAACCTGTATACAGTCATGTTTCACTACAAATTGGTCAGTAAATCATAGCAACTGCCCGAATTACTTATTAATATCTTTACTAACAACATAAGCTTGGAGTTATGTACTGGAGAGTTATTAATATTATTTTGTTTTCGGCTATTCACTGCCTGCTTTGGTCAGATCCTTTATCTTACTTTTCTGATTGTTTTATTGCCAACACTGTGATGAACATTCATTTGAAGCTATGTCAGACATGTGCTGCAGTCTAAAATGAAAATATACACTGCAAACATACTTCATTATAGCGGCACGTAAAGGCTGACAGCCAAATGAATATAGTGTGAAAAAAAGAGCATAGAAACAACATTGCTATTTTAAAAGAAGCAACTCATATTTAAATGTAATTTAAATCTGACAGACTTTTGCTTTCTGTTCTGATGGACCTGTGCCTTCTACTTGTGGTATGAAAATGGCAACATTTTCAGTAGAGCTGCTTTTTCTATAAAATTGATAGGAGTGTGGTCTGTCCTGTATCCTCTCGCAGTCGCAGAGGACTTACTGTCTTATGTACAAGTAAGGACAGCATGCAATGGGAAAAAAAAAAAATCACAAAAAAAAAGAAAAAAAAAAAGGCACAAAAATGGATTCCTAATTTGAATGCTTTCCTGGGTTTTTGTTAGCTGAGTCAGATGCATTTTGCTATAACATATAGTACATCAGCTGAGAGCTGCTCATTAAGCAAAGGGGCCAACAATAAAAATACTTTCCCAGAAATTAGTACATCAGGTGTTATTTCCAAAGTATGCAAAGGACCACCATTTCAGACAAACATATCAAAATGTGGGGTCTGATGACACTATATTCAGTGTTTTGTTTTGTCTTTAAAAGCACACACAGGATTACAGAGTACATTTCACAACATATTAAGAAAGCGTTTTCTTTGCATTATCAGGACCATAACAACAGCACTGCGAATAAGGACTGTAAATTGTCCAGGCACATCACATGAGAAGTCAACAGAGGTAAAGGAAAGAAAAAGAAGGTGGCGATACCTTCAACTACTCCATTTGTAAAGGAAAAATATCTATACTACAGCACGTAACAGTGTTCCATGAACACATCAAATTCCCACACACATCACTTGCTCCATTTCAAATATTTGCTCTAGCACAGTGGAACTTCTTCTCTTAGAACAGAATTGTTTTATATGACTACAAAGGCAAGTAATTGCTGTCACTGGAGAATGAAGTGGCTGTCATCAGATAAGCCACAATATTCCTTTTCATCTGTTCTACATAAACCATATCTCAAAAAGGTAGCCTTTTCCTACTGAGTTCATGCACATTCCAAAAATTTCTTCTAAGTATCTGCAGGAAGAACACTGCACTTGAACGTGAACTAGACTAGACTGCAGTCTTCATTCTTTGTGGAATGATTTTGCAATTCCTGGCTTTATTTTAGGGATAAAAGTCCAAATTACACTTAAAAGTCAAGGTCAGCTGTATAACTCCGAAAGTACACAAACTGCTGCAGTGATCTGTCTGGCTTTCTATTCACAACCATCTTCCTCACCCTCCTTCGCCCCAGAAAAAGTAAAAATGGTATTATTACTGGAGACGGCATTGAACAATCCTGAAGAGTCAGTTTATGCAAGGACTGAGGCAGGCAAGGCAGTACCTCAGACAGGGGGCAATAGTAACATGCAAAGGGAATGGTGACAGGTAAGAATCAAAGAAATGCATTGGCATGTTCAGTAAAAACAGTTTCATCAGAAGACAGGCAACTGAGATCATCTGCAGGAGACAGTCTGGGAAATGAGACATAGGAGATGGAAAAAATCTTTAAGCTGAACCAAGGTTACACTTATAAGGAAAGGACAGCACACATTTCATGTAGCCTGAAATTGAAGAATGAGTTACTACAGCTGTCTTTGATGTGTAAAAGATGCCATCACCAGATTTATATATCTATCAATGGGGAAAGTCTGTCCCTGAAAATTCCAGGCATTCTGAAGCACAGCAATGCCTAACCCCTCCACCAACATGGCAATGCACATGAAAAACCATGGTATCACCAAACAGATCAGCAGATGCCACTGTAAACTGAAATTAAACCCACCAACTTGACAAGATCATTCTTGCCTACTTCAAAGTAGGTCTCTTGCCCATGGGCACAACACATTTCACAAAGATCAGCACTGACGCTTTTTAAATACAGCAAATACCTCTTTCTTAGTACATGATAATCACTACACTTTAGTGAAGGTCATGGGTAAAACTCCAACAAATCATATACATTTCAGGAGACAGACAAGGAGCTGCAGAACAAGAAAGGTGCACCACAGGTGGAGTAACTGCCTCAGCACTGATTCACTTACAAGACTCATTCACTGAAGAGGTCACCAGTACTGGAGAAATAGAATTTAAAAACTTTTTGGTAAACCTACTCTACTTTCACAACAGGAAAAGCGTCAGGCACTTTTAGTATATTATTTGGTTAATTTCATTCAATAGTCCTTAATTAGAAAATCAACTTTTAGGCCTTCAGCAGCATCATCAGCTCATGTGTGGCTTACAAAAAAAAACAACCGAAAACCCAAACAAACAAGCAAAACACAAACAAACAAACAAAAAAACAAAGCAAAGCCAAGTTCAAACATAAGACAAGTTTCAACTCTAAATATTTACCGATTAATATTAAAGCTTTTTAAAGACATACAGCAATGTTGCAGTATGTGAGAATCCTCTGCTTTAATACTCAGAAACAGAAGTGACAGTAACTGGTTGTTCATTACCACAGAACCTCAGAGGCAAGAAGGGTGTTTTTAATTAATGGAAAGAGTATCCTGACAACATTCCCATGTAACTACTGTGACTTTGACAACACTGCATATGTAGAGTAATTGAGACTTTGTAACATAACATCCAGTCCCAGTTCTTACTTGAACTACCCACCACAGCAGGTCACTCATTTGATTGTCAGCATTTTCTAGGCAATACTCAAACCCCCTCATGGGTACTGCCTCAAGATAACCTGTGCCAGTGCCAAAACATCTCCCCAAGTAAGATGTTTTGCTTATCATCCAATCTAACCCTGTCAGGCTGCAATTCAAAGCAATGGGGTTTTCAAGGTTTGTTTTTCACACTCTGTGACCCTACCAGGATGAGCTTAACTCGGTCACCCTTGCAGCTGCTCTTCAGACAATTGCAGGTCTGCTACTAGACTGCACCACAGACTTTTCTGCTCCAGACTAAGCAATTTTCAACTGCCTTCCTGCCACCAATTAGTTGCTGAGACTTCAAACCTGTCAGTCCAGACAATTTTCAACCTACCTAGTAAGCAGTGTGTTCTTTCCAACCATTGTGCCTGAAGTACCACAAGAAATGCTTTTGAAGCACAGTGGTTTGGTTTCATTGTCAACTTTTCAAGTAGCGAGAAAAGAAAACTTTGTACAGGCTTGGGGTATCCCCTAAGACAGCTTTACAAAGAGCTATGGTTTGTGGCTGGAGGGGGCTAAATGTCTGAGATGCATCTAGCCTTCTGCAGATTTTTCACTTTGAGTTGCTTCTATGTTTTGACATAGCTACCTACTTGACATCTTGACATGATTCTTCAGCTATTAGTAATAAATAATATATAGAGAAGTGCACATACCCATAGCACACACA
The DNA here is from genome assembly GCA_013399055.1 of Ramphastos sulfuratus. Taxonomy (NCBI): domain Eukaryota; kingdom Metazoa; phylum Chordata; class Aves; order Piciformes; family Ramphastidae; genus Ramphastos; species Ramphastos sulfuratus. The sequence goes on along the minus strand of WBNM01042416.1, from coordinate 29,772 downwards.
CACAGTACCAACATATGACCTGCTAACTAGTGCAGCACAAGAAATTCAACTTCTGACTACAAATCTATTAATTTATACAGGCACCTGTTACTTAAATTAGCACATAAAGAACTGTTCCTTTTTTATTCTGTTACTATTTTGAGTACAAAATTGTACTGTTACTGTAGGCACTTAATATTATACATCGCTTAAATGATGGCTACAATCTTCCTCCCGAAGCTGTGTAAGGAACATTGTGTGAGGAACTGCACACATGAAATGAGCAGAAAAGCAAAAGCTGATTCAGGAAACCTCAGTTTTGGCAGCTGGCCCAACAGGGAAGGACAAGAAGAGTTTTTAAAAAAGAAAAAGAAAAAACAAAAAGAAAGAGAGAGAAGACATCATTGCAGTACAGACCACAGAACCATAGTAACAGATTTAATAAAGTTTCCAAACAGCTGCATGACTTAACATCTTGCAGAGGATAATCATGCCTAATCATACACTAATAAACCTTCTTTGATTCCAGATTGCAACAAGAGACAAATCCAAGTTTATACTTTTGCTTTATACATTTTATACTTTATAGTTTTCAAGTATTCTGCCAGCATGTTGCCTAGTCCTCTGGCTTCAGTTCAAAGAAGAGGATGGCAATTAAACAGGGGGTTTTGTGCATGGTAAATCTTGCAATAGAAGTAAACTCTATTGAGACCTGTTTTCAGACCAAACTCATTTGGAAAGCAAACTCGTTCAGAAAGCAAGTTCAAGACTCTTTTGGTCCTGAACTTCTCAGTATCTTTTAAAACTAAATAAATACCATGTTTTAGCCAAGAAAAAGAGTTCCTTTTGCTAAATGTTAGATGAGGTAACTTTTTGGTGTTATCACATGCTCTAAGATCAAATTATTCTGAAACACTAATTATAGTGTTTCAATAAGCATTTATTTCAACATTCATAGGTAAAGTCTTGGTTGCCCTGGAATAAGTATTAAAGCTCCTGCTGACTTGAATATGAAAGGAATTCCATCTATATTAAAATATGTAAAGTTGTTGGAATAATTGATTTTTAATGGACTGACAACAAGATCATCTCCTTTTTCAGTCATGGGCAAAAAATTATGTTTATTAAATAAACAGGGTTATTACCATGTTGCATATTTATAAAATACATTCCAGTATTATTCTTAAAAAATTAGCACAGAGCTCTGCAATACAATAGTTAGCAGTTAAACTTATGATAGCAATATCCTTCTTTTCTCTTATGGATAAAAAAAAAAACCATCAAGCTTTACCTTTCGCCATTTGTTCTTGCCTCAGTTTTTTCCCAATTACCATATTATACAGTAAGTAATCATCACATAATATACAGCTCTAGCCAAGGACTGCTATTTGTCCTCTTCAATTGAATTGCAAGATTGAGCGGCCTGGGTCATCTCAGACAGAAAAGGCATCAAGCAAGATAATTCTGGCCTCTTCCCTCAACCAAAACTACACAGTTATTTAATGAATTAATCCAGAATAATGAGTTTTTCTGGAGATGCAAATGACAAAGCAAGGAGGTAACATCTATAGCAGAAAGTGCTGTGTAAGTTTTGTATGCACTGTTATAGATAATTCCAGTAAGAATTGAATTATCTGTATGGACTGTGGGTGGACTGTGATATAGTTATCAATACTTTGGCATTTCTGTAACAGAATACACATCTAAAAGATCACAGACTGCACATGAAAGAATTCCCTTGTCAAATACAGGTAGAAAAAAACACTGAGAAGCTAACCTGATTTGTAAGTGAACAGGTACAATGAGTAGTTCTGGATGACAATGAAGCTCAGAAAGGGATGGGCTTTTGAAAGTTACTTATCCAAGTTCTAACAAACACATGATAGGATAGAGATAGAAGGAACTCTAAATATCCTTGGAAAAATAAAACTTACAGTAGATTAAAAATGTTGTCAATAGAAAAGACATGATATAAGATTTAATAATGATAGAGACTAGGACACAAGAACAAGCAGTAAACCAGGAAGAGGGTTGCCCAGATGGAGATATTTACACCTACAAAGAGATAAATTTGTTTATTTATTTATTCTATCAAGAAAAATGTTTTTTAAAAATCTTACATGTTTGGGAGGTTTGGAAAAAAAGTAAGCAAGTATTTTCAAATATGCAATCCTTACAATTCTACTATTCAAAATAGGTTGTTTTCTTGTGTTTTGTTTGTTGGGTTTTTGATGTTGTTGAGGTTTTTTTGTTTGGTTGGGTTTTGTCTAGAGGAAATAAATTCTTGAAGGTAAACAAACATCAACAAAATTCAGAACTAGAAATACTACCTATGGCAACAACAGAAACTCAAGTGAATGTGAAAACTATAACACATAAATGCTCAAACCCAGCACTTACAATTTGTTTTCAGTTTTATTACAACAGCACTTATAAGCTACACCTAAAATTAGGTTTGTTAGTACGAGAGACCACACACACATCTACACAGTACCAGTCAGTCTGTCTTAGAATCATAGAATCAACCAGGTTGGAAGAGACCTCTATGATCATCCAGTCCAACCTATCACCCAGCCCTTTCCAATCAACGAGACCATGGCACTAAGTGCCTCATCCAGTCTCTTCTTGAACACCTCCAGAGACAGCAACTCCACCACCTTCCTGGGCAGCCCATTCCAATGCAAATCACTCTCTCTGTGAAGAACTTCCTCCTAATATCCAGCCTATACCTCCCCTGGCACAACTTGAGACTGTGTCCCCTTGTTCTGTTGCTGGTTGCCTGGGAGAAGAGACCGACCCCCACCTGGTTACAACCTCCTTTCAGGTAGTTGTAGACAGCAATGAGGTGCTGAAAGACTTTACATACCATCACAGCTAGGAAGGGATTGAGAAACAGAGCAGCATTACCTCAATTTTCCAGACTGTGCACGACACAGAGTGGTTACAAGTACATAAAGATAATTTCAATAAATACATGAAGTGAACCTGGATCACCTTTCATCTCAGTTAAACGCATTGGTTTCAACTCTTAAAATCTACTTCTGTCTTATTTTCTCATATTAGTTATGGCTCCCTGTACACTTTTAAATGCATATGATCCATGTATTTCACATAAAAATTCTTTAAAATTTGAACCATTTTAAAAAAGGTTTAATTTTATTATGCTCTCTTTTTTTTATGGTTCCTTCAGTTTATATCGTGCAGTACTTATTAAGATACTAGTAAACATTTGAGAAAAACACTATCCTTGGTCCCTGTGGAATTCACAGTCTATAATAAATAGACTCTGTGGATAAGGCATGTGCTAAAGAATCAGATCTCATTTAAGTTGTTACTCAAAATGAAAAATATAATCCTGTGCCAATGATATTTCAAGAGGTAAAAAAGAGTAAAATGTGAACACACTACCATAATATTTATAAATACCAGTCTTGAAATAGTTTGGTTTCTGTTTTCCACTGTCCTTGCTGTTTATATGGATTTTATGTTTGTTTTTTTTCATTCTTCACACAGTAGAGCACTATAATGACAGCAATTTAAACATTTATGAAGATCATCAATTGTATTTCACGTTCTGAAAATAAAATTATGTTAAAGACAAAATTTTGAAAAGTATTACTGCTTAGTTATATAAAAAGATAACTCTGGTTAATAATTTTAGTCAGAAAATTACAGTGATGAAGTTATATAAGAGGAACTACAAAAGAAAAGCAAAGATTTAATGATTTATACATAATAACTGAAGGCGTGACTGCAGCACATGTATGGCTTGTTGTAACTACAGACCAAAAGTAACTATAACAACGAACCCAACGTGGCATTCACCGTATTCACATTCAAAACCTCAGAAGGTCCTGGGCAAACTAAGAAGTTTGTGCCAAACTCTTGGTACAGAAATAACATTGCTACTGGAGACTCCAGAATACTGGAGAGCTGCCCTGAGGAAAAGGACCTTGGGGTCTGGGTTGATGAAAAGCTCAACATGAGCCTGCAATGTGTGCATACAGCCCAGACAGCAACCGAGTCCTGGGCTGCATCAAGAGAAGCGTGGTCAGCAGGGCAAGGGAGGGGATTCTGCCCCTTTACTCTGCTCTTGTCAGACCCTATCTGGAGTACTGTGTGCAGTTCTGGAGCCCCCAGCACAGGAAGGACATGGAAGTGTTGGAGTGGGTCCAGAGGAGGGCCATGAAGATGATCAGAGGGCTGAAGCTCTCATATGAGGACAGGCTACAAGAGTTGGGGCTCTTCAGCCTGGAGAAGAGAAGGCCCCCAGGAGACCTTAGAGTAGCCTTCTAGTATCTGAAGGGGGCCTACAGGAAGGCTGGGGAGGGACTATTGACAAGGTCTTGTAATGACAGGACAAGGGGCAATGGGTTTAAACTGGCAGAGGGGAGATTTAGACTAGATGTTAGGAGGAAGTTCTTCACAGTGAGCGTGATGAGACACTGGAACAGGTTGCCCAGAGAGGTTGTGGCTGCTCCCTCTCTGAAGGTGTTCAAGGCCAGGTTGGATGAGGCCTTGAGTAACCTGTACTAGTGGGAGGTGTCCCTGCCTATGGCAGGGAGTTGGAACTAGATGATCCTTGAGGTTCTTTCCAACCTTACCATTCTATGGTTCTATGAATACAGCTTAAAGCTGCTTCAGGGTTGCATCACTTCTGCAGAAAATGTACCTCCTGAATATCCTTATGTTAAAAAGGCAGGAGAAACAAAGTATGTGCTGTAAGGAAATTATTTGCCACCTGTTTACGTATTTCCTGAACTGGACTACACTATAAAAATTCAGAGAGAAAGAAAAACAAAACAACAACAACAACAACCACCACAAAACAAAACATTAAATTTTCAAAATCCGTTAAAGTAAAATTGCTTTACCTGCTGTAACAAATCTTTGGAAAGAATATAATGCCTTCACCTTATTAAAACTTGGTTGACAGAATATGATTTGGCAGAAAGTGGCCATGCTGTATCCATACTTATCTTTAGAGTGTAATACAGCTGCTAACAAACTAGAACAACTTCAAGTAGACCAAACAAAAAAAAATGAACTTGAAACACTTATTTCTATTATCTTTGCATGAAAGACTAATTCACGCAACGTGAGAAAAGCACTCTTCCAAAAGAGGATTTGCATGCCTACAGGCAATTCAGAAAAGAAGCACAAGTCCAACTATAAAAGACAGTGTGTTTTTCTGCAAGGAGAAAATAAGAGGGGTTTGCACAGTATAAAATCACCATATCAAGAAGCAATATTTTCCACAACTGCTTTTATTAATGAGCAAGATCACAAGTATAAGAATACCAAGGACATCTTTTATAGATAGACTCCAGTGACATGCAATCAATATTTAAAATAACTGATGAGAATTCTCTTGGGTTAGGACAAAATTTCTAGCTTCAATGAAAGTTCTCTCTAACTTCAGATAATTAAAATCCATGCAATTTTCAGTTAAATGCAAATGGTATGAGTGCCCTCATCCTTCAGCCTTTCTTCAAACTAGGGACTTCACAGAAGTCAGATGAAAATCTCACATCTGTACACAATTTTTTTTTACTTCGCCCTTCCAAAGACAGATCATAAAGGCACACTAGAGATACTAGCCATAAGAGATCTACATCCATGTGGAAAACAGTAGCCTATTTTAAGTATAATTGCTTTCAAAAGTTCCTTTTGCTAATCCAGTATAGCACATGTCCTTGAGGGGGACTAACAGCAAGGGGTTTGAGGACCACCACAGTCATAATTTATACCACCTAAAAGATTACATGCAGTGTTGCAATCATCAGAAATCTATTGGTATACAAATTTAGGTTTTATTCTCCTATAGCACCATTGTTCAACTTAATTCACATATAATTTATTGCTTATTTCACATATGAACCTCAAGCTTTTATCACTAGATCTTCTAATATGTTTATCTGCCTGCCTTTAGTATCAAAACCTTCTAGGAGTTACATTTAAACCAAGATCGAAAACCCTTACATTGAACAATCTGGAAAAACTCCAGGGTTTTAAAATGAAAGTGAGATTAGAAATTCTTTAGTCTTTCCAGTTTCCTCAGTGTTTCAGATAAATTTACAATTTGCCTACTTTTTAAATAGGGTTTAACCAGGGGAACTGTCTGTGGTATTCCCAAAGTCCTTGGCAATGCTGTTACAGAGATGTATTCTTTTAAAATAACTTTTCAATCACAATCATCCACAGCATCCTTCAGCATTCTCCAAGTTCTTTGGAAAACACTTACAAGCATATAGGTGGGTTGAGGGAAGTCAATGGTCAAAATGCATTCTAAACTTCTAGAGAATAAGCAAACAGTCCAACACTAAATCAAGCCTTTGGTCTTAACAGAACAGATTGATAATTGCCTTGAGAGGACTGGCTTCAGTTTACACAACATGGCTTTGGTTTACGATTCAATGGTAGAACAAATAGTGACACAGTTCAGCAGCGCTCTCTAGCCCAACATGGATCTTGGAAGCCCATCTGTCCACCAACAGGTAAGAGTTGATTCCCTGATAATTTACACTATGGTAAGCTATAAACAAGGTCAAGATATTTGATGAAAACCACTTTCCAGTCTTTTCACACTTAATGGAAGGTGTTTTGAGTGCCTCTTACGGCTGAATCTACATCCTCACTTGAAGCACAGAACTTCATTTGTTAAGTGTAGCTTTGAACAAGTTGAATGTAAAGCTCACATCACGTAAGTCTCAATGTAAGAAAGACACTGAATCCCAGAACTCTTTTTATCAAAAACAAGTTAAAAAAAAAAAATAAAGATTTTGCCCTAATTACATTTGGAATTATTAGAGAATGATTTGAGTGTTAATCTTCATGCTGTAATTGTAAAAGAGAATTACATATTTTAAAATAGAAGAGAACTGTAGTAAATCCAATAAATTGAAATTGTATCTTACATAAGGCGCTGCATTTTTCCAGGGCACACCAGCAGGTTGCTATACAGAAGATAACAGTTTTTATAAATAACTGTCTCTTGATGCAAATTTCATTCAGAATTTTGTGCCTACCAACGTGCACCCAACACAAGGGATTTATGAGTGGTTTCAGCACTACTAGGTGGAGCCGGCAATTCAATTACAAAACAAACAAGACAGGAACAAAAAGCTCTCGAGCTTATGGTCTCATGTAAATCAGAATGAACAACAAAACTACTGTATGCATAATCCAGCACCACAATTAATGTGGCCTTTGAATCACTTGGTAATAAATGGTCTAAAACAGCTAAATATAAATAGGCATATCTCAAGCATATGATGGCTGAAGAAGAAAGTACATATTTTCATATCTAATCAGTTCCCCTCTACAGAATTTCAGTAATATCAGTCTACAAACTTTGATGGTCCATTATATTGTTTACTTAGTCCACCATAGCACAGCATAAAAATGAGTTCTACACACACAGTACGTTCAAGATGAATCTGAGGTTTGTTAATTCAGTGCTTATTGAAATTTCCAGCGAAGTTAATCTTATCTTCTTATTTCTAGGAACCTTAGCTGCAGTCTATTTAAGGAATAACTTGCACAACTGGAAAAATAAAAAGAAGGAGGTCCAGTGTGCTATGGCAGCTGTTTGAAACTGAAGCCTTAAAGTTAAGATTATAATATGCCACAGGTAAAGTATTATCTGCACATCAAAGCCTCACTGCTGTAAAGAAGTATGAAGTGCTGGATGCCAAATGCTGACTGCCTCCGCTCTGAAACTGAGTAAGAGAGTAAAGATTCCCTAGTGAAAATGAACTGACAACAGATTTGAGGTGTTTTGTTGGTTTTCTTTGTTAATTTTTTTTTGTGGTTTGCTTTTTAATTCAGGGTGTTGTCTGGTTTTGGGTTTTATGCTCTTTGGGGGGCATTTTCCATTTTTGCTTTGTTTTTAAATACAGCATATTAACATTTAAAAATACTTCAGGAATTCAGTACAGTCTTGGTCTTCCATAAAAGTAGACAAGTTTAATAATGTCCTTGATAAACATAGAGAAGTAATTGATTTTGCTCATTGCAGTTTACAAGAACACAATTTGCTTGTGTAGTGACAGAAAGAAGTTAGCTTCTAACACTATCCTCTCAGGAGATTTTAAAACATGGGCATCACATTTCCCTAAGGAAGCTCAAGCAAACAAACACACAAAAAACATCAAGCAAGGTTCAAAGTAGTTTTTTTAATACAGAGATGTCTTAAATTCACTTCACATAGATGTAGGTCTTCAGCAAGCCTTAAGGCATGAAAGTGTGAAGAGCAGGAAGAGGAGGATTGGTATTACCTATTTACATAGAATCAAGTATTACTGAAACAGCTGATTTCATTGCAAATGAAATAGTTAATCTGCAGTGAGAAGAGTTTTCAAAGCTACTTTTAAACTGAGGTGTCACTGTTAAAAGAAGAAAGGCTGGACCATGTGGGATGGAAAAAAAACTTATTTATTTCATCTTAAATAGGATTTCTTTTTTAAAGCTGGTAAATACAGATTTCCTAATGGAAACTCTTCCCTTTATACGGTACTAACTTGAGTTTCATATCCCATTTTTATCAAAGTGTTGTTTTAGAGAGAATTGGAATTTGCAGTTCATTAAAAGAGTTTAAGTTAACTCTTTATAGACTATGCTGCAAGAGGATATACATGCTGATACATAAAGAACTGTTACTGTTAATCATTATTAGAATTTACAAAGTGGAGAAAATAAACCCTGTGCACAGAACTTTCACCTGGACTACTGAAATGTTCTTGGATGAAGAACAGGAGGCATCATGCATTGGTGCAGACAAACCATATGCATCCATATAGAGGCATTTATTGAAGAATTGAGTCTAGAAAACCTTTAAGTGCTTCAACCAATGAAGAAAAATTGTTACTTCACAGTTCAGTAGAAGTAGCTCTGCAGTCTGTAAAGCCTTTTCAGATTTCACACTGTGGTTTACAGAAAGAAGTTTTCTTGGAATAGGATCTTACTCTAACCTTTTCAATTTTTATGGCATGTCTAATTACTGCTAAATGCTCTTCTGCAAGTAATATCAAATCCAGTTGTAAGATCCAGGGAGTTCACAACACAAGTGAGAAAATAATTAAAATTAACAAGTCATCATCTGATTTTGAAATGGCCAGATCTGATGAATACTGCAGTGATCACACACTATTAACTCATGGGAATGCAGATTCGCTTCTGGAAGACTCTTGTTTTCTCAGATTGGAAGAGAAGAGCAGAAACCATTTCTGGTATCTCTGAAGATCAGCTGCAGGCCTAAAACTAATAAAGTCTTTGTGCCTACTTTAGAAGAGATGGATGTAAACTATATCAAATATCAGAGGCATACATGAAATCACCAATGCTAACAGCAGTGTTAAAGTGAGCCCATACCATTAGAATCATTAGCAGCAGGAAAAAAAAAATTAAAGATAAAATTAAAAATTTATCCAGATTCAGACTGGCACATTCCTCAGGATTTTTCAAATTACAACCCAAGAATGTCCTCAGATCAACATTAACTAATCATTTCACTGTCTTAGTGTGGAAACATTAAAAATACACTCCAGTTTAGCAAGGACTTAGAGATGGACTAGCAAAAAAGAATAGGTAAATATTTCACTGCCAGGAGCCCCTAGTGATTCCAGGAATCAGGAGCACGGAAAACATCCTCCTTGCCTGTCACAAGTTTAATTTCCCATTTGCTCCATCATTCTACCAGGGTTTACTGCAGCTTTGGGAATCCCAATGGTTGAGTCTGTCCCCAGGATGAGGGAGGTAATTCTGCCCAGCACAGTGCTGCTGATACTGCTTTCTCATGTCACTGTTACTGGGGCCAACCCTGACCTCAGCTGTTTTAGGGGACTTCTGGGTTTAAAGTAGTTTCCATCTCTCTGAAATACCATATATGCACAGCATCAGAAAGATAATACTGTGGTCATGATCTTCCTTCTCACAGGCTAGCAAAAAGCAATTTGTTTAAGTTTGCTGGTAGAAGTGGAATAAACAGAACATACTGTTTATGCTGGTATTCATCTCCAGCACAGAGCAAATCAGCTATTCTGGGTGCAGTTTTCCTCAGCCCTATCATAACCATTTAATGTATGAAAAGAATGGTGCTTAACTGTGGAATAAAAGACAGAAGAAAAAGTTTATTAAGGGTATTTCAGACATTTGCTGTACTGATAGGATTTCTTTAGGGAGAGTTCCCAGAAGTTTCCACAAGGGACTGTATTTGCACTTTGTCCAGTGTTACTTATTACCCCTATTACTTCTAGAGATCAGTTTAAGAAAACTAGGCAAAAGCCCAATTGAAACAAAGTAACCTTTGTAAAGTAAAAATAGTACAGATTAACAAAAGGGACTGGAAGTAAAGTTTCTTTATTTTGGCGTTTCATCACATACAACTCCCTCCAACCCCCAATGGTCAGAAAATTGGGTTTCGTTCCCTTTACTGTTACATCCTGCAACTGACAGTAAACCTGCTTTATCCATTTTCAAAATCACTTGTTTTCCCTGCAACTGCTGTGAAAATTCAGGTTGGTACCAAAATCAGTCCCATACAGACATACCATTCCCACAACACATACCCTCAAGCTCACTGCAGGACAAGATCACTAGGGTTAAGTTGGCCAAACCAGACATGTACTAACAGCTCAGCCTTAAGTCATTCAGTAACACAATATTCTCAGACTCACCAGAGGCATTTACTGTCACTCACTCAGGCTTCCTATTCTAATACTTCCCTCCACAGGACACCTTTTTTTTCCTGTTAGTGCTACATAAATGTTGAGCAACATCAGTATTATCGGTAAGTCTCAAATAGTCTGGGGACTTGTTTAATTCATTTCCTAAAGTTTTAACTTTTACCATTACTGTAAGAAGATGAGAGAAAAAGCCAGTTCCTTGTGTTATAAATTTCATTTTAGTAATATTTATTGAAAAATCTGATAGCAAGCCAAAATAATTGAGTCTTGATATGAAAAGGCATAAGTTAAAATAACAAGTTTAAGGGCATTCTATGTAAATATAAATGAAAAAGAGCAGCTTAGGATAAATACTTGCTCTGTCTATCTACTCGTGGAGATAAATCATGGAAGATGATGAAAAGCATCTCATTTCAACGAAGTATGTAATTCTCCTTTCATTAGGCTAGCACAGCAAAATCTTACACCTTTAGTACAATGGAATTTATCTCGTCAAAGTAAGAAATTAACCCAAAACATTTTATGACCTCCAAAAGCTACAGAAAACCCATTGAACAGCCTTTTTAAAAAGTGTCCTAAACAGGTTACCATTAAAGTTTAGATTTTACCATTACTTTAATATTAGAACACCAGAAAGTCTTTTAAATTTCCTTTATTATTTATTATTATTGGTGTGTGAGAAAAGATAATTGATTGATTTTGTTTCGTGGTTTGGTTTTATGTTGTTTGTTGGTTTTGGTTTTTTTCTTCAGAATTCTGCACTATTAACACCTGAAATTAGCCATAGTCACTTGACAATTTACTGGAATCCTTCTCATCTGCTCTTTCAGTCTTTTATTCCATGTACATTGTAGCTGGTAACATGGATGAAATCCAGATGTTATGTAAAACAGCTGCAAATATGTGTTTTATCTAAAACTCCATTGCTTTTCCTTGTACCTAAAAAATGCTTATACTACCATTGTCTGTGAGATCAGTTCACTGAGAGACAAAAGTCAACTGCTAGGCCTTACTGACTGCATCTGAAAACAATCCCCAGCCATACTCAGTTCCTAACTTAAATTTGGGTATCAGTTGGTTATCAAGTTATTCATTCAAGATAAAATGTGCTATTTTGTGTATCAGTCTGGGGCTTTTTTTTAAGTTCATTATTCTTTTGCTTTTTGATCCAGATACATAATAGCACTATACAAGAGCTGTTTATCTATTCTTTTCCAAGTTTTGTCTAAGTCTTATCTAAATCTGCAGTCCGATTCCATTAGTGAAAATAAAAGCCCTGATATTTCTCCCATTCTGTTGCTTTAACACAGAATCATTTTACTCCTATTCACACCACATTTTTAGGTATCTTCAGTGAAAATATTGGCTGTAAACACAAAAATAAATATTTATTTTAAAGAAAAAAAAGAAAAGGAAGAAGACCCAAAAGTCAAGTATTAATTCATGTCTAGAATACCACCACATTAAGGACAAGTTATAGAACAGAAACAAACAAACGAACAAGTATGGATGGGTTTTATTTTAGTCTCATGTGAATGAGACTGAGAAGAGAGATCAGTGAGTCCTGTTGGACAGAATTATGACCATGAGCCAGCAATGTGCCCTTGTGGTTAAGAAGGCCAATGGCATCCTGGGGTGTATTAGAAGTGATGTGGTTAACAGGTCTAGAGAGGTTCTCCCTCTCTACTCTGCCCTGGTGAGGCCACATCTGGAATACTGTGTCCAGTTCTGGGCCACTCGGTTCAAGAAGGACCTCAGGGAACTGCCTGGAAGAGTCCAGCACAGAGCCACAAAGATGCTGAAGGGAGTGGAACATCTCCCTTATGAGGAAAGGCTGAAGGAGTTGGGTCTCTTTAGCTTGGAGAAGACTGAGAGGTAACCTTGTTAATGTTTATAAATATGTGAAGGGTGTTAGAAGGATGGAGCAAGGCTCTTCTCTGTGATGTCCAATGACAGGACAAAGGGCAATGGATGCAAGCTGGAGCATAGGCGATTCCATGTAAATGTAAGGAAAAACTTTTTTACTGTGAGGGTGGCAGGACACTGGAACAAGCTGCCCAGAGAGGTTATGGAATCTCCTTCTCTGCAGACATTCAAAACCCGCCTGGATACTTTCCTGTGTGACCTGCTCTAGGTGATTCTGCTCTGACAGAGGGATTGAACTAGATGATCTTCCAATCCTGTAATGGGTTAGCACAAGGGCTAACCTGCCTGCTCCCCCAACACAAAAGTGAGGAGAAAGTAACACACAACTCGGGGTTGAGATAACAAGGTAAGAGTTTAATATAATACAAGACTTCATAATCACAATGCATAATTACCTTACCTAATAATCCAATTAATCTAATTTTACAATACATGATTACCTTAAGCTTAGCCTATTTGCAGAAAGAATCAGCACAGTCACAGAGGGGTAAAAAAAAAAAAAAATCAGCATATAACCAACAGCTACCAGACTCCCATCTGCCATACCTGCAGACATCAGCCAACATCCAAGAACCTGGAATCCAGAAGCAGCAACTGGAACGTTCTATGAATGCAAAGCTGAATATGAAGTGTTTGTATACATATTATATAATGAAAAATTGTAGTTGTCCAACACTTAATTAGAAGGTTAACTGATGACAAATTATGAAAAAATTCTGCTAAATTTGGCATTTTAGATAGTCCATATCTAAATAGCAAAATAATTCCTTTTTTTTCCTCTGTACTCAGACGAAATGGTACTGTCTTAATTCTACTGTCCTCAAAGAACATGGAAGCAAAAGAAGCAATTTCACCTTGAAAGGCATTATGGAATCTGCTTTTTAACTATCCACAAGGCTGTGAAATTGTAGTCATTGGTCATCATACCAGACTTGTTCCCAAGATTGGTGTTAAACTATATTCTACAGGTAAACCTTATTAAAAAAAAAAAACAAAAACCCAAATTGCTTTCCATTCATCTAGCAAATTCATTGCAGCTACTTTCATCTCTAGAATAATAAAAATTTAAGTCAACAGCAGAATATAGATCAGAAAGCTTTTCCCTGTCATAAACAAATTCAAATTATATCCCAAAGAACAACACTCCAAAGTTGACTCACTGTGTCTATGGTTCAGAAAGATGTTTTTAGATATTGTTCCTACAAGTTCACCTTTTTTCCTGCATCTGTAATTCCCACTATTACTGACAGGTCTACAAATGTAGAGAAACAAAACTATTTCTAAGAATTAAGGAATATTAGCATAGATGTTTTGCAGTCTGCATTACAGAACGGGGGATTACTATGCACTTGTACACAAGTGTTTAATATTTCTTAATTTAATACTATCTGGTGGCTTCTGCAGCCACCAAGAAAGTTCTGGGAGTGCTTTTTGGAGATGATGCATTTTGGTATCAGGTGCCTCCTTCCAGAAGAATAGGCTACCACGTGTGTGTAGTCAGGGAACAGGCAAGCTAAACAACCTATTTTTAAAGTTTATTCTTGCAGCTGTCTTCATGCTTATAGTACAGCTGTACAAGTTACGAGAAGTCTATATCATAAGTAACTATCTTGTTTTCACTTTTCATCTCCTCTATAAAAAAAGAAAACCCACATAATCAGTCACTTTCATCCTGAAAGTTGTAATATACAGATGTATAATTACTACTATAGTAATTAAACCAAACATAACAAGTGTTATTTAGCCAGAACCACAGCAGCACTTACAGTGTTAACTAATGTCTGCTGCTATTGACAAATTGCTCTCAGTAGATAACTCAAACAAGCAAATGTCATTTCTCTCGTGGCTATATTACTACAGGATAAAAGGGATCACTTTTATTTCTTTTTTCTTCTGAAAAATTGTTCCTGAACTCCCAAGCTTTCAGGATTAATTATAGGACAGTCATGTCCTGTGCTGCATTGGTGCTGTTCCTAAACTCTAAACCTAGTAAGATTCTCACATCCTGTTTTTTTCTATCAGACTTCATGTAAATATTCATAACTTCTGATAGGTGTATTATGTAAATAGACTTTTTAAAATAATTCTATATAAAATGTCTGTGAGCTTTTCCAGTCTAAAAACTACACCAGTATTTATTCTCACTGCTATTTGTGAGGTCTCTAATTTCTGTAATCACTCTTGCAACTTACAACTCTCACAAAGTTCTAAATGATGCATGAGGAGACAGCTTCTGCCATCTCCCTGGGGACTCCTGTGAGAATAATACATTATTCATAACGATTAAATCTAGTGGGATGCACTAGACAGGCAGGCTGAACTAGCAGCATCTTCAAGAGGGAAGTCTTTAAAGTAAAACTAATTTTTCAGACTACATCTGCCCAAAACCCAGCATAAGCCTAACAAAGCAAAATAATTCTGCATTTGCATGCCTGGCAAATGGTAAGAGTCAACTTTTGTCTCACAGAATCCAAGTTACAGTCAGGAATGTTATTATGAGCACACTTGCCATCTGTACTCAAAACGCTAATGGTGTGACTGGATTGACTGTATATGGACAGAAATGGTCTCTGAAAGATTTGGATTACAAAACAGATAAAATATAACAGATGTGCCCATCAGCAGGCAGGTTGGCATTTGCTCCACAGCAGCTGAAGCTTCCAAGAGTAAGCATGCTGGAGTAATTCATCTGTTTTGAGCTTCCAAGTCACAAAAAAGCACAAGTTCAGAAGTATCCTAAATGTGAAGGGAGGGGAAGGGGGAGAAAGAACAAAATAAAATTAAAAATAATTTATGTTCTCAGTGACAGTTGATAAACGAGCTCTAGCTCTAGCTCTAAACCCCCTACTATTGTTCTACTCTGGATCCAGCCTCAGTCATGTCATTCAGCAATTCCCATGTGTGCCCTGGCTCATAGTGAGCTGGGATCACTGCCCACAAGGACTCCAAGAGTATCATGAAGGGGGTAAGATGAGAGTAAACACCATGATGCAAACCTGCCATGAGCAATCTTGCATTATCCACTTGATTCATGTAAGTTTTACACATTGTAATGCCCAAAGGCCCCAGTACCCTGACACTAAGACCAAGGCCATGGAGAAAACCAGACTGCTTTGAAGAGTGGCCCTTCCCCACAGAGGAAGGCACTACCTAAACCTCCATAATGGAAGCACTGAGTGTACCATTGTACAGCCAAACTTGAGCTCCTGCTAGGACTAGAGCTTAAGGAACAATGCAATTCTAACAGCATGAAAGGGCTACCACCTTCCTCATGGGAGCATGAGATGTCTGAAAATCATGAGGAAATCTTGGGACTGATCAGTTTCCTAGACCCAGGAAGTCTGTTAAGGCAAAGGGGAGGGAACCACCACCATTTTCTCTATTAATCTTGTTTCTAATTTACTAAACCAGTTACAGATTTGCACTACAGGGGTTTGTTTGTTTTTTTTTTTTTTTTAACAGTATGTTTAAATGATCTGCTTGCAAAGACTGTAATTTACTGTGCATGTCGTCATGTTTGGGGGCTTTAAATATTTGCCAAGCTTCCACTACAGTGGCAGGCACATCTGACAAAGCTTCATCCTACTTTACTAGTTCTGCAAAAAAATTACAACAGATAGAAATACTGGTTTCATATTGAAAGACAGAATTTTGGAAGAAGCCCAGTTTTCTTCCACTTTACTGATCTAAGAATGACATCATGATCTGATCAAGTCAACTGACAAATACTACTGAGGCAGACTTCAGGATCACCAGATGGCATATTCTGAAGTTCTTACAGTCCTGGTCATACCGGCTGGCTCATTGGCATTAAAAATTTGTTATTTTTCATATGAAATCCTACTTCTGACAGAAGTAATATTTCCACTACAAAAAGATTACATACTCAAAGGTGACAGAAGGCAGACTGTGTTTTATCTACTAAGTCTTCAGCTTTCAAATTAAATTAACATGTAGTTAAAACAGTAAATTAAAATCAATAATGTGTCTACATTAAAATTCTGAAGAAATACGCATCTGAAAATTAGATCTTGCATCCCAACCTTGTCTTGACAGTTCCAACTGTGAAAAATTCAAGTTCCAGGATCATTCAAGCTAAATATCAACAGAGTTTCTAGTTTTATATAAGAACACTTTATTCTACCTACTTTTATGTAAGCATAGTTTTAAGGAAAATCATCCAATTTTCAATTAAAAAAAAATTCTCCAAAGGTTATCGGAAGCATCACCTAGATAGGATCTGAACACCTAATGCCAGAATTTAAGCACATTAGGAATTTACATTAAAGGCAGCACAGATCTAAGTTTTTTCAACACATCAGAGCATAACTGAATGGATGTTAATATTTAACATAAAGGAGGCAGTTCCGAAGTTGTTCTTTTTTTCTTATTGATACCAAAGGAAATAGTAGCACATCTCACTTTGTGGGGACTGGGCTGGCAGGAAAAGATGCCACGTGTAAGAGTAAGAGCTGCAGCACTTGATCTTAACTTGTTTTCTTGGGACATCTGGTAAACTGCGTAATAAAAATAATAATTAAAAGAGGATAAATGCTAAGGATACCAGCTAACCATAGGACTAGCCACTAGTACCTCATCCTAAGGGCTGATACTGTGCCGAATATTATCTTTGAGAACCACTACATAAATGCAGAAAAGAATTCAAGTATATCTGATTCACAAACATCATTAATTAGCAATTATTTTTTAGTAAGTCTTTTATACAAAGAGAGGACAACAATAAGAAAGGTAAATGACAATGCTCTGGTTGTAAAGGATTTCACTTCCTATTTCTCCTCTTCAGCTTCAGTGAAAAGTTTTGTTTCACCTTCCAACAATTACGCTCTCATTACTACAAAATCTGCTGATCTTATTTCAACATTCCTCACTTTACTTTACTCAGATTTCTGGTGGACACTTACAGAACAGCACAGATCAGCAGCTGAGATCAGAATTAGCAAGCTAGATGAACAATGAGAAAACCTCTTCTAACATCTGGTCTCCAGAAGGCTGAAGGTGAACACACCCGCCACTTCCCCAAGTGGCCACTGGTACATAAGGCTGACTGCATTGTCACGGGCAGCCCTCTGTAGAGGCAAATCAGTGATGTAACATCTCCAGTATGAGGTAACGGCCAAGAGGAGACCAAACCACAGACAGAACAGTTGAACAAAAAATGTGACACATTACTGCAAATGTTTCACTTCTTTATAAAAAACACCTAGCAATGTTTTTGAAAGTTACTGAAATAAGCCAAGATATGTGGCAGCTGAGAAAGTCTGGTATTTAGTAAGGGATCCTCACTTGCAGGTCTTACTTCTCTACAGACAGCATGAGCAAAAGGCAGTGCAGGTTTTTCTTCTTTGAAGATTATTCTGCACTTAGTTTTGATCACTTTGAAATAAGAAAACAGTGTTGCAATGCCTTGGTATGTTAATGGCGACTCTAGTAGTTATTCATGTGAGCTGCAAATTTACAAAATCTCTCAAAACAAACAAAAAACCACAGCAGTGAGACATTTCTCCCTGAAAATAAGCTATTATTTACAGCATCAATACTGAAAACACTTACTCATGTGTTTAACACTAAGGAGTGCAGTTAGTACCACAAAGGCCAATGAAGTCATACAAGTAATTTTATATCTACACAAAAAGCATGCATAAAAATGAGCAATGTGTTTTCAATGAAAATTTTTGTTTTAATTGGATTTAAGCAGAAATCTTAATTTTTTGTTATTTGTAGATTACAGTGCCTCGGGTCAGAAGTGGTTTCCCTTAAGCTTAATAACTGGTAAAACAAAACAACAAGCCACATTAAAAAAAAAAAAAAAAAAAAAAAAAAAAAAAAAAAAACAAGTNAAAAAAAAAAAAAGCAAGTATATGTTTTAGAGGTGTTTTGGGTTCTTTGGGTTTGGGGCATTTTTTTATTTTTTAATGTTTTATTAATTAAGAGACAATTAACACAGTCTTTCAAGAAACAGTAGTGGGACTCCAGTTGCTGAGGTATTAGTGATTTTAGAATGTAGCAGAAAGTCATCTCTGGAAAAAAACAAACAAACAACAAACAAAATGAAAAGCTGGCAGAAGAGTTCACAGTAACAACTGATAAAACTACACCTGCAGCAAGCACCAAGGCACACTGACGATAAAAGCACTGGTTTCACTACAGAGACCCTTTGAAAATACCAGGTTCAACTTCAGCTGTGATTAGAAACAGAACCTGAAAATTGTTATGCTGAAAAAACAGGCAAGGAGGAGGATCCAGGGAATGGCAGTCAGCCTTAATTCAATTCTCAGGCAGCTAATAGAGAAAGTCCTAATAGAAACTAATGCACAAAATGAGCCAGGAAGTGACATATAGAAGCCACCACTTAATTACTCTTGAGCAATCAATCTTCAATAACATGGTAGGCTCTGTGAATAAGCAGACAGCAGCCCATTTAGCTCTAGCAAGGCTTTCAACACTCCCCAACATCAACTACCTCATCACTTCTCGTAGTCAAGCTGAGAAGATACGGACTTGGTGGGCAGACTACAAGGTGGGTGGGTGAAAAACTGGATGGCCCATCAAGTTCAAAAGCTTCTGCTGGGGCTGATGCTGCCTAATGTTTCTACCTGTATTGTAGGCAAAAGGAAGAAGCACGAAGTGCAAACAGTATGTCTGAAAGTGAGAAGGAAAAAGAAGTTATAATAGACAGTCTGGAGGACAAAGAGGGACGGATCTCCACAGAGTACCTCAGTGGCCTCCAAGGAGGCTGCAGAGAGACAGCCCAAGGAAATGCAGTGACCTGCATGGATCAGGGCAGGTGGGGACAACTCTGCAGGGAAGGTCTTGGGGGCCCTGGTGAGCAGTAAAATGAATTAATCTGCACAAGCTGCCAGATGACAGAACTGATCACCCCTAAGTCAGCATCAAGAGACCTAACCCCAGCATGAGAGATGTGGGCAAACTGGAGGCAGCTCAGTGGAGGGCCATCCAAAGTACTGAAGTGTTTGCAGCAAATGATGCAGGAGGAAAGACTGAAAAGCCTGGAGAAGAGATGGCTAAGGATGCATCCCAGAACACTTTCAACACTTAAAGTGGGTCACGGAGGACACAGTAACTTGGGGTACAAATAACAGGACAAATGCTAGTTGCAAGGTGCAGTAAGAAACGGTCTGACTGAACATACGGACAGCAAGTGTTCATTTAGAAGTGTGTACTTCTAAAAAACTCTCAAATCTAGTTTAAAAACAAAATAAACCAAGCAAACAACAAGTCGTTTTTTTCCCCCCAAAGTTCAGGACAATATTCTTATAAAAATTAGAAGCAAACTCTCTCTGTTTTTAATTCTATACAGCAACAAATCTGATTCAGCTTTTGGAAGTAAATTAAGGATAAGCAAGTGGCTGTCACTCAAACAGTAAATATGTATTTGGCATTATTTAATATTATATATTTGTAAATATATCTGTCCCTCTGGGAAGAAAAGCAGGTGTTTTTTATGCTATGTGACTGACAGTGGAATGGAGTTCCTCTGCATTAATAGCATTCTGATGAATTCAATTGTTGGTGTCTGTTATTCTGCACAAACAGGACTTACAATAGGACCAAATATTGAGAGTTAGAAAAAGATGTTACAGAGAGACAACTCTTAAAATGACAAGTACAGGACAGTCATTCCCATTGAAGCTGGTGCTATCTCATGCATGTACAGATGTTGCCACAAGATACTCTAGAAAGTTTCCCTAAACAGTAAATAAACTGCTAAAAAACAATATTGAAATGCAACACTTTTGCAGTAGGGAAAAGAGAATTTACATAAAGAGAAGAAAACGAGCATTAAAATGCATACCCACATTTCTCCTTTATAAATTCGAGAATACATTTCTGGGAATTTCATACACAGGTTTTGCTGTGTACATTCAAGAAGTGAACAGAAGCTTCATGATTAAAGACCACGGAATTTTTAAGTGAACAATACAATTTGATTCAGAATTGTGACCAATTCTGCCAACCAACACACTCATTGTGGTTACAAAGTTATTCTTTAAGTGTGCCATAAAGACATCCTTTAAGAATACAAGACTTTCTCTGGAAAAGATGCTTTCAGTAAGCTGCAAGAAATTAAGTGTTCCTTAAATTAGCAACATCCCTGAAAATGCTGCTTTCAACTGATAGACACATATTCATCAAATGTTTGCAGTTCAATGTTTGCAGCAAAATGTTTGCAAGTCTCTCAAAGGAGACTTGCACACTGTATGGAATTCATGAATGTATGTGTTATAAAAATGTTTTAATGAAACAAAAGGATGATTTTATCAGTGCCACCAGACAAAACACTTCTACCTACACAGCAATACTAAACCCTTCCCTAAAGGCTGACTATACAAATGGATATTCAGGAAGACTGCAGAAGAAATGCATACACCTAACTTGGCCTTTCCTGCCATTGCTCCAATTCCACCCAAAAGAACAAATATACTAGGGAATTTTGCATTTTTTGTGATTTAATTATGCTTTTTCTTTAAGTCACCATGTTTTTCTGCTCATTCTCTGCATATATCTTTTGCATTTAATCAGACATGAGCAGAAAAAGAGACTATTTGGTTGTATCTGAAAGCATGTAAGGGGAGACAAAATAGCTCTCATTAGGTGTGCAGTTTCCTGAGCTGAATGAGGAAAAAATAATCATTTAAAAAAAAAAAAAAAATATATATATGTATATATATTTCAGTTCGCATAAGCTGTCATGTTTCTATGCTCTAATTTTTTGGCTGGGAATTTGGAAAGTATAATTCACTTTCCAATAGATACTGACTTGCTATTTCATAAAGCCTCTAGCAGAGATCAAAGCAATCTGTGGAAATCCAGTGGATTCTAAGTGAATCATCTACAAAACTCAGTGGCTCAAACATCTTCAATTTATTTTCTCTGTCTCATTATTTCCTCCAATCATTTATAACATCCAGTTTAACGCTTACCACTGCAAACATTTACTGCCAGCAATTATTACAACACTATTCTCACAGGTTAATTTCCACAGGAACAAGTCCTTAGATAACAATGATAAATTGTAAATTAATTGTACAGTGCCACAAACTTTATTACTCTCTGACCAATGTTAGTAATAATCAATAAATTAGCAATCATGCAACTTATCAAAGGGACAGAAAATAGACAAAAGAGGGTTGAGGAAAACTGAAAACAACAATAAAAGTATATAAAGTAACAGAGACTCTCTTTGTCAGTTCAGAAGACTCGGTAGTGATTGTGGCTGGGGAAGTCCTCTAGATTGCCTATACCAAATTAACTCACATGCACTGCCAAGCAGAAGTAGCACCATTCTTTGGACTCCTCTCTTTTCCTATACTATGCCCAGCTAGCTGGTAGTAAAGCAGATTTATGGAATAAAAACAAATCAGTATTATTTCTTCCTGAATCCTGTTTTCTTCCAATTATCTTCTGAAAGCTTTGTAATAGAGCCAAAGGTAATTTATAGCCAAAGCTAAATGAAATGAGTAACAGGAAACTGCAAAGTGTTGGATTTCTTTACAGGGTAGCACTCCAAAAGGTAGACAAAGCAAACTGGCTTAGGGAAGCAGCTATAGTAAACTACACTTCATTAAACACATAGAGAGTTTAATTCTGTTCAATAAACTTTTGTGAAATTTCTGCTTCCTTGAAATCAAATTGGCCATAAAAAAGAAAAAGTGAGGTAACATTAAAGGATTATAGCAGGAAGGCTTCTGTTGTCCCACAGACATTCAATGCACCCACACTGTATTAGTTAAAAGGCTGAGAAAAGTGATGGAAACTCCAATTTCACAGCACTACAAAGCACAGCGCTCTTCAAGCTGCCCTTCAGTGGGATGGCCAAATGAGGTTAGTGACTCTGACTGACTTAGTGACTTTGAAGAGGCTTCCTGAAAACCCATGCTGTGATCATTGATCCTGGGACCAGAGTTACAGCCAAAGCATTTCCATAATTTTTTTTTCATATGAATGGCTAAACAAACAGACCAGCCAAAACTTCCATACAACAGTCCACACAAACCATTATCGAACTCCACTTTAAAATACACGTGTACTGCAAAACCAAGAACTTCTCTCTGCAGAATTAACCACTACAGAGCTTCAATCGTTCCCACTTAAAGTAAGCAGGAAGCTTTCAAGGACATTTATTCCTATGATTACTCTTCACCATGCTTCCTTTTGCTGTTCCACAAACTAAACTTCTTAAATTAACATATACTTTAACTAACCTCGCATTGCTTCCTAATGAGCCACAAAAAGCATTCACTCATATTTGTACATATAACCAGACCAACACGAAAGTCTGTAGAAAAAAAATGAAAATCCAAGAAATGCTGTGAATGCTCTACTTTTTCATCCCTGTCAATGGCCACAGTAGGTCAATCACTTTTAAAGCTACGATGCAAGCCACCAAAATAGCACAGAGAAGGGCCAGACACAAAAACACATCGACAGCTAAGACAGCAAGATATGTGTCCTACAGGTACTCCCATTTCCACAGCCACAACCCTTACCGGGTGTGTTGGGTTTGCAAGGCAAAGGTTTGGTAGCTGGAAACTATAGAGATGGCTTCTATGAGAAGCTGATGGAAGCTTCCCATGTGTTTGGCAGAACCAATGCCAGCTGCCTCCATGTCACACATGCTGCTGGCCAAGACTGAACCCGTCAGCATCTGTGATAATATTTAAGAAGGGGAAAAAAACTGCACAACAGCAACCAGAAGATAAACAACTCTGCAGACAACAAAGGTCAATGAAGGAGGAGGAGAAGGAGGTTTTTCAGGCACCAGAAATGAGACTGTCCTACAGCCAGCCTGAGGTGAAGGCCATGTTGAGACACACTGTCCCCTTGCAGCACATTAAAGTTGACTGGATCAGATACACATCTGCAGTCTGTGGAGGACCCCCATACTGGAGCGGGTGGACGTGTCCAAAGGAGGCCATTAGTCCATGGAGAGCATGCATTGGAGAAGGCTTCTGGCAGGGCTTGTTGTCTCTGTGGAGGACCCACACTGGAGCAGTCTGTTCCTGAAAGACTGCAGCCCATGAAAGGGATCCATGCTGGAATTCTGTGAAGAACTACAGCCCATGGGAAGGACTCATGTAGGAGTAGTTCATGGAAGGGACTCCATTCTGGAGCGGATGAAGGGAATTAGGAGGGAGAAGCAGCAATGACACCAGGATGAACTGACCACAACCCCAGATTCCCCATCCCCCTGCACTGCTCAGGGGGAAGAGATATAGAAATTGCAACTTGAGCCTAGGAAGTAGGGAGGAAAAGGAGAAAGTGTTTTAAGATTTGGATTTATTTCTTACTACCCTACTCTAATTAGCAAAACTTAATTGCCCCAAGTCAAGTCTGTTTTGCCTGTGATTTTAACTGGTGAGTGATCTCTCCCTGTCCTTATCTTGACAAATTAGTCTTTCATTATATTTTTCTCCTCCTATCTAGCTGAGAAGGGGGAGTGACAGAGCATCTTGGTTGGCACCTTCCATCCTGCCAGGGTCAACCCACCACACCAGTACATTAAGCCTATATGAGGGGCATATTTGGTGGCTTGTCCTGAGGCTCTAGATCCCCATCTGGGAGCCAGAGTCCACTATGGCTACTGTATCACCAGTGTGCCTCAACATCAAAGAGGTTTAGAAAAGGCAAGAATAATGTAAAAGCTAGGGAATAGCTTCTACTCAAGCAGTAAGTTAAAAAATCTACACTTTTCAGCCTGGAAACAGCATGTCAAAACAGTAGTTTCACAGGCCTCTGTCATAGCAGAGGGTTCAGAAAAGTGGGTGAGGGGAGGTCCAACCACAAGTGCAGCCAACAGGTAGTGGGCTCAAAACAAAAGAAAGTCATTCTTTACAAAAATATGTGGCTAACCTCTAAACACTAAACACGATTGTGAGTGATGAAAATATACAGAGATTGAAGGGGAAGCTGGACAAGTTACCAAAATAGAAATCCACAATGCACAGAAACTGCCTCTGCCTCTAAATCTTCAACTAACAGACAACTGCAGCCTCAAGGAGGGAATTCATGGCTAGTACAGGCTTATTCTCTTATATATTTATAAATCTATTTATCTTTGGCCTATGCTCAGACAAGAAAGATGCTTTTACAGACCTAGGAACATAGCTACGATGACATTTTACAGAAAAGTCAGGTGCATATTTACAGGTTTTTCTTTTCATTTCTTCCAGCATTCCACATTTCTATCATCAATAGCATTACTCTAAACAACAGACTAACATAATGAGTACAAATGGTATGGATTTTTACAGCAGTAATGGCTTCGGATCCAATTGTAATTGAAGAGTACCTTGTGCTTACTTAGTATCATTTAGCACAGTAACATTGGAAAATTCAGAATGAGGATAAATATTGGGTTCACAAGTAATGTCTTCTGAACTGCATCACAGTTACAGATTTAATGTCTAGGCATGCTGCAGTTCCTCCAAGACACACAAATCAATCTAGAGTCTTCAACTAAAAATACCTGGTTTGCTCAATGTTCACACTATAAATAACAAACAAACACAAACAAACACAAAAAACACACACACCCCACAATAAATGCAGTGAAGAAATGTAAATATTTAAAACAAGAAAATACTATACTGCTCACAGTAACAAATGAAGAATTTCATTCTGATACTCTGACAGAAGCTTAGTCTACCCAAGCTGTATAACAAGACAATCTCCAAACCTCCAAAGAGTATTTTGAAAGAAGTATCTTCCAATCTAAGGTTTCTACATGATCCCAGGATGTTTAAACATAAAAGTTAGAAGCCTAGTAAATCTAATATAAAATCTCTTAACACTCCCTTCAAAGTGTATTTATTTACCCATTCTCTGGGTAACCTTCCATACATGCCCACAGCAGAGCCCCTTCTCTGCTCTCCCTCCAGATGCTGTAGTGCTGCATTTGTTATCCCATGTCACATTCCAATGAAGAGGAATGAAGAGTGCTCCTATTTCTATTTGTACATAGTTTGGTATCTTCTGTGATGGAATAAACACCTGCAGAGAGCTCAGAACTTCCTCACTCCATCTTGGATGAACACTTGGAATACTAGGCAAAAAATGAAATGCAGGACTACCACTTCTTCCAGCCTTCTCCTTTTTAGGATGAAATGCAGTAACTTACATAGGAGACTATCTCACATGCCAAAGCAAGGCATCCAACCATTGCTAAGTTCTATAGAGGATATGATCCTTGGAAGGTCAAGCCACTAAGTTTTTACCTCTACTAAGAAAGGAGATCAGGAATTGTAAAGAAATAATTGATTGGTCCTATTCTTACCCAGGCAGGGCAGACACTGTGCCTTTTCTTTTTCAGTTTGATACAGATAACTAACTACAAATTTCCTGCTGCCACCTATGATTAAAAAAAAACATGTTACTTAACTGCAAAAATACATTCAATGTTGACAAGAAATCGAGATACAATTTGCAAACAAAGTGCAATACACAGGACTTTGGCTTCCTTCACTGACTTTAGCTGCCAGTACATGAAAAGATCCTAGAAACTATCTGAAGAGACTGCAGGCCAGAAACAGCTGTTTAAAAAACCACTTTATTTGAAGATTCTTAATTTCTGGCAGATGGCTCTGGATCAATATTTATAGTATTTTTAACCAACAGTTGTTTAAAATAAATTATTTCGTTCAAAACCTATTAAAACTAAATCCCACAGGCCTGCAACCTCTGCAGTTTTACTACTGCAGCACCAAGTGACTGGTAGCAATATGAGGAATTCAGCTGTTGAGGAAGAGTGCAGATGGAAATACAGCCCTTCAGAGAGTTTGCCTCAAATCTATTCCAAGCTTTGAAGATAAGGATATTGCAAACCTCCTCTGAATGGGGGAAGGGGACAACAAACAATCTTAACTCTTCTCTTTCAACAAGTGTTTGACTAATAGGGGTGGTGGTCTACTGTGCAAACTTAATATTTGAGCCTGGGTTCAAAGTATTCTCAGGAATACACCGGGCTTCTTTTATAGAGAACAGACTAGGTCTGCTCTGGTAGTTGAGCATAGAGAGCCCTGTATTAACTTCTCAGAAGGGCAAATTAGCCCATGAAGAAAATCCTGGTCCCAAGAATCCTTGATAGCACTGCACTGGGTAGAAATAAAGCCCTTATAACTCTACTGAAGTGCTCCAAAGATTCACATTGCATTGGAACAAAACAAGAAATCCCAAACACTCCAAAAACACTTCTGACATCCAGTTACACTGAAAAGACTTAACTTTGCCAATACACATGGGAAATAATGCCTTCTCATTTTCTGTCGTCTCCCTGAAAGGAGATTTTTCTTCTTAAAGAACACGATATACATGTTCCTAAGAACTCACAAAAAAAAAAAACAAAACCAAAAAAAACAGTCTGAAGAAAGCAAAAATGTTATTTTATATGTTAATGCACCAACTTACTTTCTAACTTAAAGTTATATGAAGTTCAGATTTGGAATAAACACATCAAATGCCATTTAATACAAATGTCTTCCTTAAAGCCCTTAAGGATAAGCAAGCCATTTTCAAATGTATCAAAAGCCTATGCATCCTGACCACAAACACCCATTCTTAGTCTAAACTACTGAAGTCCTTCTTTCCACCACAAGCAATAACTACATTACCACGTGCTCTTCAAACAGTAAATTCGCCCATCTCAGATACTTCTAATTAGAGGACAAAACCAGGCTCTTGTCTAAATTTAACAGGGAGGGCTGGTGCTGGGGATTGTAATCCTGACCTCAAGGGCATTCCAGTGATGTCCACCACCTCCAGCCAGAGCCCACAACTCTTGCATCCTTCAGCTATGTAAATAACACATCTTCAGAAAGGTCTATCTGCTCTGTTTGCAAGGCACCGCTCTACATAAAAACTGATTTCATTAGCTCATTGAAGGAAATGTGACATGAAGCCAAGTCACTAAACCATATATTCGCAATTTTCCTCAGTGCTCCCAAATATCCGTAAATTCTTAAAAGCAGAAAGAAGTCTCAAGAAGCATGTGTTGTTCTAGCCACCAAATGCATAACATAGCATTACCAGAATGGGAACATCTGGTAAAAGTATTTTAAAAACCTTTCAAATGGAAAATGTTCTGTCACAATAGTCATGAAACCCTCACGGTCCTAGTCCCACAAAGTGTGTCTTGTTCTGGCACAACATACATATCATACATATATACGATTCAGAAAATGTGAAGTTTTGAGCACTGTTTTCTCTCCCCTTTATGGTCAGTTGCAGGAAAAAAAAAAAAAAAAAAAAAAAGGTGAAACTTGAGAAAGGAAAAAAACAAACCAACCACCAGACTAATAAATCAAGAGCATATCTGCTAAATATTTAAGCATGTAAGGAAAACAAATACACTGGAAAACATATTGGACTGACTCTGTCACAGCAGTTAAAACATGGTTGTTACAGACCAAAGAACAGAAATACAGTATTACAAATTTTAGAGCTGGATTATCAGCTTTTAAGTATACACCAATACAATGTCTTTTTAACTGCTTGTTTCCACACTGAGTTCTTCACTGATTCGCTTATAGCCCAGATTCACTCTGTTATCAGCCATATCATTTACTCATTTTATTTCATCTACATCTGAAGAAATGCTTCTCCTTAAATGATACGATTTCTCAAGAGAGAAGTCTGTTTCACACATCTTCATCCTGGCAACATGCCTCAAGTTTCCCAAGGGCATCAATCTTTCAGTCCTACTCACTGGCCAAACTGATGTAACTTCCAGTGTTAGCTGAACCACAGTATTTGCCATACCTGAAGTATGTTTACCTCCTATGCTTAGCTTTGCATCTGTAAATATATTCAGGAATTAGTTGCAAACCCCCATCAAAATTATGAAGTCCCAAAATTTACAGGAAATGTTTTATAAACAAGATAGTCTTTGGGGAAGCCGAAAACACTCCCTCCTTGTGCCGGCAACTTGACATATAGTTTAAAAATTACAGCCAGTCTCATGTACAGAAAAAAAGAGTACAGTTGTTCTAAAGAATTATCAGTTCTAAGGATTACAGCATTACCAGGACAATTAAGTATCAGGAAGAAAGAATGTTTCACAGAGAAGTATCAGCTCATCCCTCTAACACATTTGTATAAAAAAAGGGATCTGCACGACTACCATTTTTTTTCCTTAGAATTACAAATATAATGAGTGAGAGAGGGACTAGAATTTTTGTATTTTTAAGTGTTATATTACTGTTTAAAAGCATTTTCTCGAACTCTTTATATTTTGAAATGGAAGGAGTCTCACACAGCAATCCAGGTTTTACCCAAACTGCACATATAACCCTCACACATTTCTAACCAGAAAAGGGGAGAAGCAGGCTAATTTTCTTAAACTCAGCTGCATAATTAAACATGGTGAGGAGTTGTGGGAAAAATATAGGAAAGACAGGTTGATTTATAGACAAAAAAAATCCTGAGAGGTGGATAAAGCTTTGTCTTTGAAGTCTGAGGAATGCAGATGTCAATTCAATGCTCACTTCAATAACTCCTCCTTTGCTATAAGCAGTCATATTTGTCTTAAATGTCAATCTTAGCATATCTAAGCATTTTACTGATAAAAGGTAGGATAACCTGAAATTGTTCAAATTAAATTTGAATAGTCCACTGAACCCTTAATGTCATCTAATCCCTTCCTTTTTGAGACTGTGGATGTATTTTCCAAAAGGCTGTTGAAAAGATTTGTTTTTAAATAAGCCTGAGAATCTTCTTAGATCTAAGAGATCCAGAATAAGAAAGTAACCAGGCCCAACTTGAAACCAGGCAAAAACAAATATAGTGAGTGATTCCACTTAAAGTTAGTATAAAACACAGAACACCTTAAGTCTTGAATATAAAACAGTATGGTTTGTACATGTGAAGTTTGTGTTGTGATTTAAATATGTATTTCACAAAACACTCTCTTGCAATAACATATTTAAAACTATTAATTAACATTAACAGAATATAAACACCTACTGTAAGTACTAAAAAGGCTTTCTGATTGAAAACCTTCTTAATATGTTTGCTGATTACAATGTCAAAATAGTCACAAAGCCCTCCTAGTCTTAGTCCCAAACTATCTTAGCATTAACTATTAACCACCCGGTTTAGAAAAGTTCATATCTCAGAAACAGGGAACTATTATCACAGTATCACAGTA